>ML093194.1:0-41386 GCA_003697995.1 Taxidea taxus jeffersonii
CTATAGAACTCCTAGAAGATAACACAGGAGAAAACCTGGATGACCTTGCATTTGGTGATGACTTTTTACATATAATACCAAAGGCAAGATTCATGAAAGAAATGACTGATAAATTGGACTCCATTAAAATTAAAAACTTCTCTGTGTAGGACACTGTGGAAAGAATGAAAAGACCAAAAGAAAGAAAGAAAGAAAAGAAAGAGAAAAAAGGAAAAGACAAGCCACAGATTGGGAGAAAATACAAGACTTCTTTGCTAAAATATCATTATTCAGAACACACAAAGAACTCTTAAAACTCAACAATGAGAAAACAAATGACCTTATTAAAACATGGGCCAAAGGCCTTAATAGGCACCTCACCAAAGAAAATACACAAATGGCAAATAAGCATATGAAAAGATCATATGTCTTTGGGAATTACAAAGTAAAACAACAATGAGATACCACTACACTTATTAAAACATTCAAAATCCAGAACACTGATAACACCCATTTCTGGTGAGGATGTGAAGCAGCAGGGACTCTCTTCCATTGTTGGTGAGAGTGCAAAATGGTATAGTCACTTTGGAAGACAGTTTGCAGTTTCTTATAAAACTATCACATGATCTCCCTGATATGAGGAAGTGGAGATGCAACGGGGGTGGGGGTTAAGGTGGTAGGAAAAGAAAAAATGAAACAAGATGGGATCAGGAGGGAGACAAACCAAAAGAGACTCTTAATGTCATAAAACAAACTGAGGGGGGTGGGGGGGGAGAGGGTGGTGGGGTTGCATTATATGTTTAAATAAAAAAGCTAAAAATAAATAAAAATTAAAAAAAAACTAAACATACTCTTACCAAACAATCCACAATTACATGTGCCTTGGTATTTATCCAAAAAGGCTGGAAATTTACATTGACTCAAAAACCTGCTCACAAATGTTTATATCAACTTTATTCATAATTGCCCAAATTTGGATGCAACTAAGATGTACCTCAGTACATGAATGGAAAAATTGTGGTACATCCAGACATTGGGATATTATCTAGCACACACCTGTAAACAAAAGCTATCCAGCCATGAAAAGACATGGAAGAAACTTAAGTGCACATTTCTAAGTGAAAGAAGCCAATTTGAAAAGGCTAAATGCTAAATAATTTCAACTATATGATATTTATATATGACATTCTCAAAAAGGCAAAGCTATGAAGATAGTAAAAAGATCAGTGGTTTCCAGGGGTTAGAGGAAAGGGAGGGATGAATAGATAGAACGGAGAGGATTTTAGGACAGTAAATTACTCTTTATGAAACTACAATGATCATTTTTACAGATACATGTAAAAATGAAAACACATGATCATTTTTACAGATACTTGTCATTATAAATTCATCCAACCCCATAGAATGTACAACACCAAGGGTGAATCCTAATGTGATTAGTGTGTATGTCAGTGTCAATGTAGGTTTATCAGTTGGCTCAGATGTACCATTCTTGTCAGAATGTTGAAAACCAGGAAGGCTATGCATGTGTTGGGGCAGGTGGTATATGGGAAATCTTGGTACTTCCTGCACAATTTTGCTGTGAACCTAAAGCTACTCTAAAATGCAGTCAATTAAAAAAAGAAGAAGAGATCACTTCTCAGTCTTTTGGCTAAGATCAAGTGTAAAAAAAAAAAAAAAGAAATGAACTTTCCTTGTATAATGGTGCCCACTGAATATAATGCATACTGTATAGATAACAAAACATATTCACATATAAAATTTTATTTTCCCTTATGATAAACCAATTAAGCATAAAGCCAGATGTTATTCACCATTTCCTTCAATTGTCATTTCTCTACATTTATGCCATTGTTAACCAGTTTTGATATTACTGTTGAATGTTAACTTTTGGTAAACCTTTGACTGGGTAACACATGTATACAAATGAATGGATTGATAATTAGTTGAAAACTTATGGCTCAATCACACTATTGAAATTATAGTAAGAACAATAGTTAACATGTATTGATTATGCACTAAAAATTGTGCAAAATTCTCGGTGTTGTCTCATTTATTTTTTTAACAACTGTGCATAGAAAGTTATATAAGTATATTTTCACGTAAGGAAATTGAAGCGTAGAAACGTCCAATAATACCGAAAGCTACACAGTAAACAGAACCAGGGTTTGAACCCATATACTCTATTCCATTATGCTCCTAAATACTATAACATAATGTCACCCTTTTCACAAAAATAATCATTAAATATTGAAAACATGATATTTTGCTAAGCATTCTATTATCAGACATTGTCTAAACTTTTAACAGTTTGTAGCCAAAGATGCCCATTGTGCAAATGAAGAACATACAGGTGGAGTTTGTATTGGCCTAAATAGCATGTTTTACATGACAATATGAAATTAAATAATTGCAGGAATTTAAATTCCACTGACTTATATCTCCCCTGTTATAGTCATAGACTAACAACACATTGGGTCCTTTTTTCACTCAGCACTACTTTCACGAATCCCCAAGGGTGTTAAATATGCTTATTAAACTATCTTCTCCCATCAGATATTAGCAGTTGTGATGGCTCATTTTCTGTGTCATGAGACTGTTTGTGGATGAAGTAACATTTACATTGGTGAACTTAGGGTAAAGCAGAATGCCCGCCATAGTGTAGATAGGCCTTTTCAGTTTAAGGCCTTAATAGAACAAAAACACTGGTTCCTCCAAGCAAGAGATAATTCTCTAGTAGGTTGCCTTTTAATTTCATCTGCATCATCAGCTCTCCTGGGTCTGCAGCCTGCCTTCCCGCACTGCAGATTTTGGACTTCAGTCTCCATAATCATTTGGCCAATTCCATATAGTAAATCTTTTCTTTTCCTTTCTTTTTTTTTTTAAGATTTTTTATTTATTTATTTGAGAAAGAGAGAATGAAAGAGAGGGTGAGAGCATGAGAAGGGCTAGAGTCAGAGGGGAGAAGCAGACTCCCCACCGAGCAGGGAGCCTGATGTGGGTAGGACCTGATCCTGGGACTCCAGGATCATGACCTGAGCTGAAGGTAGTCGCCCAGCCAACTGAGCCACGCAGGCACCCTTTTCTTTTCTTGTCTTGTCTTGGCTTTCTTTTCTTCTCTCTCCTTCCTTCCTTCCTTCCCTTCTCTGAAGAACCCTGACTAATATACCAGGCCCCATAATCAGTGACCTAGCCTGTCATGTGTCTACCTACATGTGATTTGTGACAAACTGGAGCAAAAGGCCACTCCCTTTCATGCACTATTCTGCTGGAGAGCTCCCAAAGCAGACCTGCCTGGAACCCAGTTTTTTACAGTTTTTCTGTACAGTTTTTGTTGTTGTTGTTGTTGTTTTACAGTCCTTTTTCTCCTTGAGATCTATGAGATTGGGTTTGAAGCACTCATCATGGTGTAATCAGATTATATCTGACTGGGTATAAACTCTAGTTTAAACAGTTAACTCTCATGCACAGCTCCTTCTTCTTTTGGGATGAGTTATTTCTCTCTGTTACTGTCAGGTTTGTGTGTTACACTCTTTTTCCAAGACATGCTTCAGATATGTCTGCTCCCTAGTAGAGTTCTTTCCTAAGGATAGCTTCAGATGCCATGCAAAGAAAATTATCTTAGGAATGTCCCACCAGGACTCTAAGAATGCCCAAGTATGTCTGAACTTCAACAAAGGTAATATTACCCAACAAAGTTAATATTTCTGCAGTATGCTACAACATGCTGCAGAAATATTTCTTACTTTTGTTCTAATTCCCAAGACATTAAGAGTTTGTGGGAAAATTAATCCTCTTCTATCCTATATGATGTAACATTTTTCCCTTTGACACAATGATAGAAATTATGTATTGATACAAATGATGTATCATTTTTCCATTTGACCAGATGGCAATAAGCACAAAACACTAGAAATTCCACCAACTTCACTTATGAACATGGAGAACTATAATTTCACCCAAATTTTGTCTATGTAGGATAAGTCTTCTGCATGAAGGGTAAGGACAAATTCTGTTATGTTCTGTGATGGGGTGATTTGATAAACATGTATTTTGTGTCATCTGACAGGTAAGCACATATTTATAGGGACAGTGAGGTAGAATGTGATATCTGAACTGTCCCCCAAAATCTGATGTACACACTAATATTAATCACCATTCTGTAAAAAGATGAGATTACATCTTTACATTAGGAAGAAAAAGTAAGAATGGAAGAATAAGCAATCTAAAACAAAAGTTCTGTTTAATTTTTTGAGAATGAACAATGACAGCTAATTCGGGTTTAATGTTTAACTAGGTAAGGTCACAGCTGAATTTTTGGTTTTCCTCCTATTATTAAGTCTTCTACAAAAAAGTAGAATTTTAGAACCTATTTAAGGATCAGAGAAGAAAATGTACTTAGCACTCCAGGGGATAAAAAGAGGATTCTCCATTAAGATAACTTTCTACTACCTACTCATTATCTGTCTTACAACAATAGCCACCTAGTCAGGGACTCATCCAAACCAAATGTGCAAAGAGTGCAACAAATTCTGAATAGATCAAAAACTTGTACTCCGTTTGCTGGTATTAACATACAGGTGTTAAAGTTGAGGAAATAGGAAATTAAAAGTGATGGAAAATTTACTATAGTTGTTGGCTGTAAGGAGTTTCCAAGTAACCCAACCTCACTATCTGTTGTTCAAACAAATGCACTCTACTGTGCCCCCAGAGCTATGTCTACTGGCCTAAAGGGTGCCCTCCAGGTGATCTCACAAGGTAACAATAATGTACATCTGCCTGTGAGTTAAGATAAATTTCTACTATGTTATATTGGATGTGTCAGTATTTAGCTGGTATTATGGAGGAAGCATTTACTTGTTACTGAATTCCTTATTCATTTTTAAATCTCAAAGTATTATTGTTATTACAATTAGAAGCAAAAATTACAATTACAATTACAAGCAAAAATTAATAGCTAGAGAACCCTCTTTTTTTAAAAAGAAAAAAGCTGTTTATGATTCTGTGTGCTAAAGCTTCCACACTAAAAGTTACCCTTCAAGTTAATGTTATTAAATTTTCTTAATAACAACTTATGAATAATATGCTAGTTTTGAACATTTCAGAGTTAATTTGAATCAGTATTTTTAATATACATTGATAGATCTTTAAGAATAGCATTTCAGGGGTGTCTACGTGGCTCCATCGGTTAGCATCTGTCTTCAGCTCAGTCTATGATCCCAGGGTCCTGGGCTCTCTGCTCAATGGGGAGCCTGTTTCTCTCTCTCCCTGTGTCCACCCACCCCTACTCATGCTCTTTCTCTCTCTCAAATGAGTAATTTAAAAAAAAAGAATAGCACTTGCGTGTAGCCTAAAAAAATGGCTTTTCTGGGGGCACCTGAATGGTTCAGTTGGTTAAGCACTGACTCTTAGTTTCTGCTTAGGTCATCATCTCATGGGTCATGGGATAGAGCCCTGCGTTGGGCTCTGTGCTCTGTGTGTCCCTCCCTCTCGGTCTGTTCCATTCTCTCTCTTTCTCTCAAACAAAAAAAGAAACAAACTTCAAACCTTTCTTTTATATTGTAACAGAGGTTATTTATTGTTCTAATATGTTAAAATTTTCTTGTTCTCTTTACCTGCATCAAGGGTGCTCAGGTATGTCTCTTACTAATGCCAAAAAGCATTATTTTTCTTCTCCATAAATATTTTCTAGTCTTTCATTGTTATAATGATGTTTCTATTCAAATGCTCAGCCTTACTATCCATAAATGTATTAATTATACAACAATACTAATCATCAGAAGGATTAGCAAGTAAAAAAATAATGATATTTCTGCAAACAGGATATAGTACCAAAACATCCCTTTAAAAAATTTTTTTTTAATTAACATATAATGTTTTATTTGTTTCAGGGGTACAGGTCTGTGATTCATCAGTCTTACATAATTCATACCACTCACCATAGCACATACCCTCCCCAATGTCCATCACCCAGCCACCCCATCACTCCTATGCCCCCTCCCCTCCACCAACCCTCAGTTTGTTTCCTGAGATTAAGAGTCTATTATGGTTTGTCTTCCTCTCTGGTTTCATCTTGTTTCATTTTCCCCTCACTTCCCCTATGATCCTCTGTTTTGTTTCTCAAATTCCTCATATCAGTGAGATCATATGATAATAAGTCAATCAGAGAAAGACAAAACATCCCATTTTGCCCCTCATCTCATTCCTCTTAGTATTTATTTTTGGCTCCTTTGAAATAATCCTTTCATGCTCTAGGGCAAGCATTATTGATCACATACCTAATAGCCATTATTCCCCAACTTTTCTGTTAATCTAACCACAAATTTACTTAGACCTCATGTGGCCACCTGCTTTAGAAAAAGAGGGTCCTCCTCAGAGCTAGCTAGAGGATGAATCTTGATTACCAAACATCACGGCTACTCCTCTCAAGCCTGAATTAAGAAGGATTTAAGAAGGATTTTTTTATATAAGGACAGTGTTGAGGACATGTAGGGACCTTTGGAAAAGATTTTATCACTCTTTGGAATACATTCTCTTTGCCTTTTCTGACATTTCAATAGTTGTGTGAGGGTGGGATGCTGAAGGCTCATCAGTAATACCAAAAGAGTCAAGTCTAAGGACATTAGCTGGCAGGAAGAGGATGCTTGCTCAGAAAGATTAGAGGAATTGGGTGTTTGATGATTTCAGTTAGCCTTTGATTTAAATGAATTCGGGAACCTCCTCCCTTGGGACTCTGGTGCATGAGGTCATGTGGTTTCTATTGTCTAAGCAGTTGTGAGTTGGAAATAGTACCACTTGCAGCTGAAGCAATTCTATTGATACATCTTACATTTAGGACCCGTGTGTATTTATTATCTGCTTTCACTTTAGCACCAGGACCTTAAATTTTTTAAGGGAAATGTTAAATCGCTGCTTTCAGAGAGACCAGACATTCTTCCAGATAACTATTGGTCAGGTGCTATAGGGCACATTCTATAAGAATATGTACTACTTTTGGGGTATTAAATCTTAAATCAGGAATTCCCATCCACCTTTGGTAACTATACAGTTAAGCACTATATTTTAAAATGTAGAAGAGTAAACAATGTTGAAATAACTAGATTTTGAATTTGGATATCATCTTAGAAGAGCTAAAATTATCTTTATATATACATATTATTATACATTCTTTATATTATAAACACTTCAGACTAATCTATAA
Source organism: Taxidea taxus jeffersonii (assembly GCA_003697995.1). Lineage (NCBI taxonomy): Eukaryota > Metazoa > Chordata > Mammalia > Carnivora > Mustelidae > Taxidea > Taxidea taxus. Next base: position 7,181 of record ML093194.1, read on the forward strand.
TCTGTGTCAATATTATGCAAATGCTGAGATTTATAACCTAGATGTCTCACTAAATTTTCAGGGAACAATTAAGAAACTGCAGAATTTCTTGTTAGAACAGATGGTCTTTTGATTAATGCTCTAGTGCATAAGTCTACCTCTGTTGAGTCATTTTAACAAGAAAGTGTTTAAGTGTTCCACCAGTTGGCTGATCAAATTAGCAACAGGCTCCAGTTAAGGTGTAAACCACAAGCATAAATCCATTTAGTGACCCATGAGCAAGTGAAACTACATCTGCAAGAGTATTTCTAATAGGGATGATAGTGATTTAATATTTCAGAAAGCAGCATGAAAAGTTTCTCATTGCTTTAAATTCCTAGCCAGTGGCAATTATTATGTGAGACAGGTCTATGTTAAAAGTAGTTATTTAAATATTTCACACAAATCGGAAATAACCAAAGTAATCAAAGCCCTTTGTTTAGTCTTCAAAATATTCTGAGGTAAGAAATGAAATGCCTCAACACCAGATTTAAATCAATGAAAATAACTAGAGAAATTATATTTTCAACTCACATATTCATAGTTCATTAGGTTTAATAGTGTGAAAATATCATATCTGGAACAGTATTGGCATTACCTACACAACCCCTCCCATAAACAGCCAAAAAATTTTGCATTCAAATAATTCTGGTAAAAAACTTCAAATCTGAAATGCAGTTATGAACCCAGTTATTTTCTCTTAGAAAATTTTAAAGCTCCAGGAATTTATCCATTCAATTTCAATATAGCTCATTTCAAAGTTCTTTTTATAAAAATGAAGCCTTTGAGATTAAGTTTTTTCCAACCGCTGCTTTCAGTTTTACCATATTACATAATTTTGCTAAAAAGAAAAAAAAAGGACTCTTGAACTTTTAACCTTGTCCTATCGGCTAAGTCATAAGTTATCTGTTACTAGTGCTTTTTTATATAAACTGGAAAGAAGTAAATGCAGTGGTTAGGTTTAGACTTCTCTGAGCATGTTGCTGGATACCCCAGTCTGCTGGTGGACCTGTTGGTTTCAAAGTAAAAAGGTATATGCCTTGTACTACTTCCCAGATTTACTTTTAGTATATTTATTAGTTTCCTTCACTTAATTACTTAATGATAGTATAATTACTGAGGACTATTAATGTTCCTCCATTATTGTGGTCTTCCAAAAGTCCTGGTCCTTTTAAGCAACTTATTCATATACATGTGTGCTTTCCTAATTTTTAACTTATTTTAGCCCCCCAATTATATTTTGATACATTTGTTGGATGTCTACGTAGGTAAAGTAAGTGTCAAGTGATACTGAAGGGAGGAGATAAAATGGAAAACTCAGATAATAATTAGTCAGTACAGATCAGGTTATGCTATCTAACAATCACAAGGGTTCTCTGGTTTAATGAAACAAAAGCTTATTTCTCTCTTGTACATAATCTGTTATGGATTCAGACAAATGTTTAGGACAACCAGGGCCCCAGCAATTGAGACTGAACTGATCTATGACTTTACCATATCAGCATGAGGCCTTGTCAGTTCTCACCTTAGGAGAAGAAAGAGTTTGAGAGTTGTTTGTTGGCTTTTCCAAGATTTGGCTGGAGGTGACACACATCACTGCTGCCCAAAGTCCACAGCCCAGTGCTAGTTACAGGGTCAAGGAGAACAGAAATGTGGTGGTGCAGATGGAATGTTTGGCAAGTGCAACTGTGGCTGACATAGTGGGAATTTAAAAATAGTCATCCTTTTTAATAACAACAATGACACCAGCAAACATTCTGCTAATGTTTCAGAAAGAGGTGTGAATGAGCAATGGCAGGTTATGAGTCAGAGGTAAGCAATTAGTACTTGGTAAATTGGGGCTCCTTTGATTCATTGATTTTATAAGTTTTTTTTTTTTTTTTACAGTAGGAAGTAATTGTTTTCATTTTGGAGAATTAGAAAATATTAACAAATTGGATAGTAAGTACATGTTAATTCTCCACTTGAATTTATAGACCTCATTTTTCTCCTCTTTGTTTACACTGCATTCATAGAACAAAAATTTAAAGAATAAAATTTGCCTTTATTTCAGAAGACATACAGTTTGTATATTGGTTTAGTAAATCATGACTTTTAGACCCTCAGTATATCTTATGATTATATGACTATAGGTGGGAAAATCAAGAAAGCATATATAGTTTAAATGACTACCATTACTCTTGAATTTAAGCACACAGCTGGCTCTATGTCCACTGAATCCAAGCCCTGTGTTCATATCTTGCTCCCCTTGTCCTATAGTTTGAAAATATCTTCCTATTATGTTCATCTCATCCACTACATAGAAAACTCCTAAGGTCAAGCAACATGGATTTTTTGGTGTATGCTTGATCTATATTACATGGATTATATATATATGATACAGGTGCTCGACAAGGAATTTAGTGTCTTCTATATTCCAGAGGTCTAAAAAGGCACTAGGTTATGTTCACACTCATGTATATGCTAATGTCATCAGGTCCAGGATCAGTCGTTTTTTTGTTTTTATTTTTTACTCAAGTAAATTTAACATATACTAGTATAATAGTTACAGGTATACAATATAATGATTGAACAATTCTATACATTTCTCAGTGCTCATCAAGTACTCTTAATTCTTTTTATGTATTTCACCCATCCCCCTTCTAGCAACCACCAGTTTGTTCTCTGTGTTTAAGAATTTGATTCCTTTTTTGGGAGGAGGGAGCTTTTTTCCCCCTTAGTTTGTTCATTTGTTGTGTTTTTTAAATTCCACACATGAGTGAAATCATATGGTATTTGCCTTTTCTTAACTGACTTACTTCACTTAGCATTATATACTCTAAATCATCAGGGTTGTTGCATGTTGTTGCAAATGGCAAGATTTCATTCTTTCTGTGGGTGAATAATATTCCATTCTTTATCCATTTATCTATTGATAAACATTCAGGTTGCCTCCATATCTTGGTTATCATAAATAATGCTGCAGTAAACATAAGGTGCAGGTATCTTTTTGAATTAGTATTTCCATTTCTTTTTTTTTTTTTTTTCAGAGAGAGTGAGCACAGGCAGACAGAGTGGCATGCAGAGGCAGAGAGAGAAGCAGGCTCCCTGCCGAGCAAGGAGCCCTATGTGGGACTCGATCCCAGGACGCTGGGATCAGGACCTGAGCCGAAGGCAGCTGCTTAACCAACTGAGCCACCCAGGCGTCCCAGTATTTCCATTTCTTTGGATAAATACCTAGTAGTGGAATTGGATCATATGGCAATTCTATTTTTAATTTTTTGAGTATCTCCATACTCTTTTCCAGTGGCTGCTCCAATTTGCCTTCCTTGCCAACATTTCCAAAAAGGTTCCTTTTTCTCCACACCCTTGCCAACACTTGTTGTTTCTTGTATCTTTTATTTTAGATATCTTACAGGTGTGAGGTAATATCTCCTTGTGGTTTTGATTTGCATTTCCCTGATGATTAGTAATGTTGAGCATCTTTTCATATATCAGTTGGTCATCTGTATATCTTCTCAGCTTCAATAGTTTTTGAAAGATGGCTGGCATTCATTACTGATTAACATACACACCACAATTATAAATTCATAAATATGATAATTATCCAGGATTGACTACTGATGACAAGAAGAAGAGAATGGGAGAGACACTGTTGTACTCATGCTGCTCACTTTATATGATGTAATATTCAAAACAACCATATTAACAAATGAGTTTACTAGCCCAGAGAAGTGGGTAACCTTCCAAAGTCAGTGTTAAAGCAGAAATTTGATCACATGTCTACCTGACTCTAAATGTTGTGTTTTTCCTCAATCTTATAATGATTCTCTTGTAATAATATTTAGTACTCTAGCAAATAAAAACATCATCAACAAAAATTGCATGCCTTCCTTTCCTCTTTCCTTAACATACTATTTACTTTCATAATGAATAGGGATTTTTTTAAGATAAAGGTTTTATTTTGAGATAATTATAGATTTGTATATAACTAGAGAAAATAGTACTTAGAGATCCTGTGTATCGTTTCCCCAGTTTCCTCCAATAATTATATTTTGCAAAACTATGGTACAGTATCACACCTAGCACACTGACAGTGAGGCAATGAAGACAGTATTTCCATCACCATGAATATCCATGATGTTACACTTTTGTAGCCATACCTAGTTCATTCTAGCCCTGACTCCCTCTGTAACCCCTGGCAATTACTAATGTATTCTCCATTTCTAGAATCTTGTCATTTCAAGAACTTGAATAGGAATTTCATCAACCTTTGCCAGCAGTAAACCCACCAGTTGACATTCTTTTTAAATAAGTTTGCAGTGCATAAGAATTACTGTTTAAATATTTCCCCTAGACTTCGCCTCTGCATTTTTCTTCTTTACTTGGGAAAAGTCAGAGAGCATAGCTTTCTTCAGGCTAAGTAGACATGTTTTGGGGAAATAATGGAGTTTGTGAGAATGGATATCTCTCTTACATGTATACCAAAAAATTATAAAATGAACTATTTCTGGGATTTAAGAGAGGGAAAAGATATCCTGCTAAATCTAGTTAAATCATAGTCCCTTTTCTTTTCCAGAAAAGACTCTTGTGGAAATTTCTTTTTTCGTTTCTAAACTGGAGGTCAATGATGTTTTTGACAAAAAAAGGGTTTTCAAATACTAATTTGTTTATTCAGGAAATACATATTTATCAAGTGAATTTTTTTTTAAGAATAGAGGATTTAGAAGGATTTTTTTTAAGGTTTTATTTATTTATTTGACGGACAGAGATCACACAAGTAGGCAGAGAGGCAGACAGAATGGGGAGGGGAGAAGCAGGCTCCCTGCCAAGCAGAGAGCCCGATGTGGGACTCAATCCCAGGATCCTGGGATCATGACTCGGGCCAAAGGCAGCAGCTTAACCCACTGAGCCACCCAGGGGTCCCTATCAAGTGAATTTTTTTGAATTTTTAAATACTAGACACTGTAGTAATTGTGTACAATTGAAAATGTATTTACTGCTTCTTTTCAATTTTTAGTCAAAAAAGAGAGGGCACAAGGAGATAGCATGAGAGCAGAGGAAAGAGTAGTCATCTCCTCTCTATCACCTCAAACATAACAGGATGAACAGATTCCAGGGTTGTAATAGAATTTTCAGTTTAAGCATATTGGGATAAAGAGCAGATTACTGTCTGGGCCAGAACGAGAAGCCAAGTACTTTTCTATTTACTACCACATTTTTAGTGTCAAGTTTGCATGTCAGTCTTTTACATTTGTTGTTTCATTGAAGTGGCATGTTTTTCCAGCCAGCAAAAGTTACTGATTTGGGGGTTTAGGAGTGAAGTAGAGACAATAATTTTTAAGTGGATCTTTGTATTGAATGGGAAGTGGCTTTTTAGTATATGCCTGATCTACACTGTAGAGATTACTTATTTGGTACAGGAGACCTGATCAGGAATCCACAGTCTTAAACAACGTAAAGTTCTAAGAAACCACCAGGATGTGTTCACACTTACATATATGTCATCAGATACAGGTTCAATATTTTGAATCTAAGGTAGAGAAGCAGGCAGAAGGTGGCTTAAATTAAGGAAGAAGGAATGACATCACAAAGATGGTGACATAAGTTGTTCCTGACTTCTGTCTCACTCACAATAAGTATAACTGACAACTGTTCACAAGTAAGATACCACAGAGAGATCCTAGAACACCAAGGTGAAGCTGAAATAATCCTCTCCTGGCCCTCCACCTGCAAAAAAGAGGCCAAGAAACATTGCATTAGAAGGGTAAGAGAAGGGGTGCCTGGGTGGCTCAGTGGGTTAAGCCTCTGCCTTTGGCTCAGGTCATGATCTCAGGATCCTAGGATCAAGCCCCACATTGGGCTCTCCACTCAGCAGGGAGCCTGTTTCCCCCTCTCTCTCTGCCTTCCTATCTATCTAACTTGTGATCTCTTTCTGTCAAATAGATAAATAACATCTTAAAAAAGAAGAAGAAGAAGAAGAAGAAGAAGAAGAAGAAGAAGAAGAAGAAGAAAGAAGAAGAAGAAGAAGAAGAAGAAGAAGAAGAAGAAGAAGAAGAAGAAGAAGAAGAAGAAGAAGAAAGATAAGAGAAAAGGCTACACATTGAACACATTGTCCCTTCCTTAGGCCATCACACCACCATGTGGAGAGGTCTCCCCTAAGCCTCCAATTTCTACAGGGAAAAGAAAACTCAGGGGGTACAAACAGTCCTCGAATTGTGGGCACTCTTACCTTACTCTGATCTTGTACCCTGGGTATTGCAGAGGAATCTTGGGGCTCAGCTGCTGAGACTCTGACTATGACAAAGAAGAGAGAAGGAGCTGGCAACAATCAGCAAATGGATATTGGCATACTGAGTTCATACCTGCAGTGCCCAAGTAATAATGCCAACCGGGAGATTTGTTCACCTGCAGAACTAAGATGAGAATACACCTGCCTAGGGAACTTGTTAGGGATCTTCCTGATTTGGATCCTCAAGTGAAGAGCTTTACTGGCTCTAGAGCCCTGTTTGCCTACCTTCAGCCAAGGAGCTGAATCACAGCCCAACTCGCTATACAAAGTATTTTCTAACCCTATCTGGTCAGAATGACTGATGATAACTTCTGGAAGCAGTGTAGCCCACCAGCACTTGAGCTAAGAGGAGGACATATAGATGATAATACATCAAAACACATACACAAAAAAAGAGCAGAAACAAGGAAGACTGGATCTAGAAAACAACCAGAAAACAAAACAAAACAAAATGATAATATTAAGTTCTTACCTATCAATAATTACTTTAAATGTAAATAAGTTAAATTCTCCAATTAAAAGACATAGAATGGCTGAACAGATTAAAACACACACACACACACACACACAGTCCAAAAACATGCTGCCTACAAGAGACTCACTTTAGCCTTAAAAACACACACACAAAGAGTGAAGCAATGGAGAAAGATATTTAAAGCAAATGGTGACAAAATAAAAGATGTTGTGTGCAACTACATTTAAATCAGACAAAATAGATTTTAATCTAAAAATTATAAAAAGAGACAAAGTCATATAATGATAAAGGTGTCAATACATAAAGAAGATACAATAGTAAATACTTACACAACCAGCAATGTAGCACTTAAATATATAAAGCAAAAACTAATAGAGCTAAAGGGAGAAATAATATTAATACAATAATAGTTAGGAACTTTAATACCTCATGTGCAATAATGAATAATTATATATAGAGAGAATCAGTAAAGGAACAGTGGGTTTGAATAACACTATAGACCAGGTGGAATTAATAGGCATATACATAAATTGTATCCAACAATAGCAGAATACACATTCTTCTGAAGCACACATGGAACATTTTCTAGGATAGACCATACTTTGGACCACAAAATGAGTTTTAGCAAGTTCAAGAAGATTGAAATCATACCAAGTAGCTTCCCTAACCACAAAGCCATGAAACTAGAAATCAATAATGAGGACAATTTCCAAACACATTAATAAAAGTTAAACAAGACTGTCCTGAACAACAAATGAATCAAAGAAGAAATTAAGGGGAAATAAATTTCATTGAGACAAATGATAGTGGGAACACAATATATCAGAACTTGTGGGATACAACAAAAGCAGTTACAAAAAGTTTTATAACAATAAATAGCTACAGTAAGAAACAATAAAGATCTCAAATTAACAACCTAAGTCTACACCTTAAAGAATAAGAAAAAGGAAAACAAATGTAGCTGAGTAAAGAAATAATAAGAACTAGAGTATAAATAAATAAAATAGAGAATAGAAAAACAAAGAGAAAGATTAACCAAACTAAGTGTCGGCTCTTTGAAAAAATGAAAAACTGAAAAACCCTTAGCTAGACTAACCGAGGAAAAAAAAGAAAGGCCCAAATCAACAAAATTATAAATGAAAAAGACTTTATACTTGGTACCATGGAAATTCAAAAGACCATAAGATGCTACTATGAACTAAATACCAACAAACTGGACAACCTAGAAGAATGAAGAAACTGTTAGAAACACACAACTTTGGGCACCTGGGTGGCTCAGTTGGTTAAGCAACTGCCTTTGGATTAGGTCATGATCCTGGAATCCTGGGCTCGAGTCTCACATCTATTTGCAGTTAACCTGATATTTTTATATATGAAAAATTCTAAAGATTCAACCAAAAAACTCTTGGATCGAATGATGAATTCAGTCAAGTTGCACGATACAAAATTAACACACAAATATCAGTAGCATTTCAATGCACTAACAATGAATTTTTTGAAAAGGAAATAAAGAAATCAATCACATTTCCAATAGCACCAAAAATAATAAAATACTTAGGAATAAATTTAACTAAGGAAGTGAAAAATCTTTACTCTGAAAACTAAAAGGCATTGGGGAATAAAATCAAAGAAGATGCAAATAAGTATAAAGTTATCCCATGTTCATGGATTAGAAGAACTAATTTTATTAAAATGTCAGTAGTGTAAAAAGTCAGCCTTAGATTCAAGCAGTCCCTGTCAAGAGATTCCAACAACTGTTTTTTTTTTTTTCACAGATTTAAAAATAACTAACTAACTAACTAAATAAATAAAACAACTAAAATTTATATGGAACCACAAAAGTCTCCAAATAGCCAAGGAAATCCTGAGGGGGAAAAAAACAAACAAACAAACAAAGCAGGAGGTATCACCCTTCCTAATTTCAAGGTATACTTTAAAGCTATAGTCATCAAAACAGTATGGAAATGGCATGAAAATAGACAGTGGAACAGATCACAAGCCCAGAAATAAACCCATGTATTTATAGTCAAGTAATATTGACAAGGGAGCTGAGAATATTCAATGGAGAAAAGATAGGCTTTTCAATAAATGGTGCTAGAACAACTGGATATTTACATGTAAAAGAATGAAAATGTACCTTATATTTTAAATTGCTTTAAAAAAATAAATAAACTTCAAATGGATTAAAGACCTAAATGTAAGATCTGAAACCATCAAACTCCTAGAAGGAAGCATAGAAATAAACCACTTTCACATTGGCATAGGTAATGCTTTTTTGGATATGACACCTAAAGCACAAGAATCAAAACCAGAAATCAAGAAGTGGGACCACATCAAACTAATAAGCTTCTATACAGCAAAATAAAGCATCAACAATGTAAAATAAATAAACAAACAAAAAAACCCCACAAAAACCCTACAGAATTGAAAAAAATATTTTCATGTCATATACCTAATAAGGGGCTAATATTAAAAATATTTAAGGAACTTACACAACTCAACAGAAACAAACAAAATCCAATTTAAAAATGGGCAAAGGACCTCAATAGACATTTTTTTTCAAAGAAGATACATGAAAGACCAACAGGTACATGAAAAGATGCTGACCATCACTAGCCATTTGGGATATGTAGATCAAAACCACAATGAGATATCACTTCACACTTGGTAAAATGGCCATCATCAAAAAGACAACAGATAACGAATGTTGGCATGAATGTGAAGAAAAGGGAACCCTTATGCATTGTTGGTAGGATTTTAAATTGATTCAGCCACTATGGACAACAGCAGTTTCTCAAATAATTATAAACAAAACTACCATATTATCCAGCAACTCTATTTATTATTAAGCCATAAAAGAAGCACTATTTGGGACAACATGGATGGATGTGAAAGGCATTATGTCAAATGAAACAATTTGGAGAAAAACAAATACCCCATGATATCACTTTTAAGTGGAATTTTTGAAGCATAGAAAAAGATCAGACTTGTGATTATGAGATGGACGTTGAGGGAGAGAGGAAATTGAAGGTAGATAGGCAAAAGGTACAAACTTTTGGTTATAAGATAAATAAGTACTGGGGATTTAACATACAATATGATGACTAGCTAATTCTGCTTTATGATATATACAAAAATTAAGAGAATAAATCTTATGATTTATCATCACAGGGAGAAAACTTTTACCCCATTTTTCTTTCTTTTCTTTCTATTGTATCTATAGATACAGAGAAGATGGATATTAGCTGAATTATTGTTTTTTTAAGATTATTTATTTATTTATTTGTCAGAGAGAGAGAGCGAGCACAGGCAGACAGAGTGGCAGGCAGAGGCAGAGGGAGAAGCAGGCTCCATGGAGAGCAAGGAGCAATGTGGGACTCGATCCCAGGACGCTGGGATCATGACCTGAGCCAAAGGCAGCCGCTTAACCAACTGAGCCACCCAGGCATCCCTATTAGCTGAATTATTGTGGAAATCATTTCACACTAGGTAAGTCCAATCATCATGCTGTACTCTTTAAACTTCTAAAGTGATGTATCCCAATTATTTCTCAATAAAATTGGGAAAGATTAAGAAATGTTCTATTGTTTCTGGGTAAAATGTGATTGGACTTCTCTAAGCCAGTCAGTTATTCCTCTGAGTATTTGGGCATTAGCTGGATTCTTACCTATCTGGAATGTTGTCAAGGTATTTAGGCTTTACACTGAGGATTATACTAGAAAAGTAATGAATTCATCCAATATGTAAAGATGATGAAAATCAGAGAGTCATAGAACATTACAGATTTAAGAAATATTTTCTTGTTAGTATAGAAGAAACTAATTTTAAATTTGGAAAAAATAAAACCACTATTCATTTGAACGAACATATATACTTGGTTGGATTTGAAATCTCAAAGCATACAAAATGCTAAGCTGAATTTATTTATTTGTTTATGATTTATTTATTTATTTAGGATTTTATTCATTTATTTGCGAGAGAGAGAAAGGAGGAGCAGGTTGGGGGCGGGGGGTTGAGTGGCAGAGGGACAAGTATGACTGGAGGCTCCATCCCAATACCCTGTGATTATGACCTGAACAAAAGTTAGTTACTGACTGAGCCACCACACAATAATTATATGTATTTATAATTAAAATATTTTGTGTTGATATTTGCAATTTGGATAAAGTTAGAGTCTATTTTTGATCGGAAAATTGAATTAAAGAGCTGCATTAAAAAATCTGATTTATTTTTAATTCCTCAATCAAGAGGTAAAATCCCTGTCTTTGCCCTTTCAAACTGAATGGGCCTTTGCAACTGCCTTGACAAATAGAATGTGATGAAAGTGCTGCTTTATGACTTTCAAGAGTAGTTTAGAAAAGGCTATGCATGTTTTTCTTGGGACACTGGTATGGGAGCATTAAGCCATCATGTACTAAGTTCCAAATAGCCTGCGCTGCCAAATGGAGACAGATACCAGGTAGGGAGGGAGAAGGACCAACACCAGGTGCTTGAGTAAAAATTTTTCTCTATATCCCAGTTTCAGCCAACGTCTGACTGCTACCCAATGAGATGAGAAAGAAGTGGCCTAGCTCAGTCCTAATCCCCAAATCTATGAGCGAATAAATGACTGCTATTGATTTGAGCCACTGTTGTGAAGTGCTTTGTTACACAAAAATAAACAACCAGAACACAAAGACATCTTACTATTATGCTTGCTTTACATAATGCTTACCCATTAACTTGCAAAGAGGAAAATTTGGTCAGTTGATCAGTGGTTTGGTTTTCTTAGCTCTAAATATAATTTTCCATTAATATAACCCCATTAAGTTCCTAGAGAGAGTACATTTTTGGTGACTACATGGAACTCTTCATGTGTGAATTTATATACATAAGTTTTGCCCTTAATTGTTAGTTTTTAATCTATGTGAATTTAAATAAATAAATTTTGCCCTTAATTGTTAGTTTTTAATTTGTGGTATATTACCTTCAACCAATAAAACCCCAAATAATAAAAGGAAGATTTAGATAGATGATAGAGTTAGAGATATTTGGACAGAAGTCGAGATAAGGATAGGATAGAAATTTCTGTCCAAATACTAATCAAATCCCTAGATTAAAGAAATGTTTCATTATGTGTAGGAATAGGGCAAAGCAAGATTTGTAGTGCTGACAAACATGAATGCCTCAGTTGTTAAGACCCTGGAGATGAATAACCATTATAAGAAGGAATGAATGCCAAAGAAGTGAACAGTGAGCCAGTGCCCAAAACTGTGGGTGAGGATTTATCAACAAGTCAAGTTATTGAAGCACCTCCTTCCCATTGAAGTTATCCAAATAACACATCTTTTTCAATATGTCATTGGACTAACATGAGTTAAAGAAATAAAATCTTAATATTTCAAATATAACTTGTTAACATATATTTAAGTTCTATTACTTAATGTTTACTCATTTCATGCAAATATACTATTTGACTGTATTTAAATATACTATCAGTATTATATACCTCCAATTAATTAAAATGTTGATAAAAATAAACTTTTTAATTTTGTAGCTTGAATGTTACAATAACATCACTTATAATAAAAATATTGCAATATCCTACACAAGAGTAATAGGAAAAGTAATTACTTCTAATGAATTATTTTATAGATTCCATTTTCAGATTAAAGTAGAAATGAGGTGGGACGCCTGGGTGGCTCAGTTGGTTAAGCGGCTGCCTTCGGCTCAAGTTATGATCCCAGCATCCTGGGATCAAGTCCCACATCGGGCTCCTTGCTCGATGCTTCTCCCTCTGCCTCTGACTGCCTCTCCGTCTGCCTGTGCTTGCTCTCTCTAACTAATAAATAAATAAATAATCTAAAAAAAAATAAAAAATTAAAAAATTAAAAAAATAAAGTAGAAATGAGGTAAAATATATATATTTACTCATGTAACATTCAGCATCTTCTAAATATATTTGAAACAAAGAAAAGTATGAGAAATCCATATTTTTCACACATATAGTAATAACTTTGACATAATTTTAAAATAAATCAACATTATCAAAATGAGTAAAGTAAGAAAATTTCAAATATTCCATTCCTTTAAAAATTTCTTATGAACTTTAGTTTTCCTGTGCAAATCAATTTTATGTATATTCCTATGCATGCTGTTGTATTCCATTAGATATTTTAATATAACCCTGTTAACTGTCTATATTTTCCATAATTTGTTAATGATTGAAGAGATTGGTTCTCATCAAGACTGTCTCTGAATTCTCACTGATTGTTCTGCTTTGGATAATAACAAATTTAAATGAATATTAATCTAAAAAAGATGGTAATAATTTCTAATTTGAAAAATAGACCTTAGCTCATAAGGCAAAATTTATCCTCTAGTTATTTCTTTGGTGTTGTCCTAAAACCTCTCATTCCTTACAGGAATGAATGAAATTCATTTTATTAGGTGAACAGGAGATTATTTACAACAGTAAAAATTACAAGGTGATAAATATGAATCATGTGAAAGTTTAAATACCACAACCAGTGTTAATTACCCGTCCCCAAGTGATTATTAGAATTAAAAAAGGAAATAAAAACTGAAAGTTTCAGTATATAACATCCTGATAATATAAATTGTACAGTACTACAGTATAAGAGTGCCTCCAAGTGGCATTCATCAAAACTCCATACAAAAAACTTTTACAAGAGCTTAAAGTTAAGCATTAGTGACAGTAGACCCTAAAGGAACACTATCACTCTTTTTTTTTTTCACTTACTTAGGATCTACTCTTCATATTTATAATCTAGTTTAGAGGAAATTCCTAGAGTATCTTTAAATATCCACTCTTAAGCCCCATTAATTTTCAGAATTCTTTATTTAAAAAAAAAAAGAATGGTTTTTAGACTCAATATAGTGTTTAGGTAGCTGATAAGTAATTATTTCATTTCCATTAAATTTGTACAGTAGAATGTGTTATTAGTAATACTGTGCCCCTCTTTGTAGCATTTTCTTGAAAATACTATCTATACTTCCCAGACCTTAGAGGATAACAGGGACAAAGGACATATTTCCCAGCTATAGAATCTTAGAGTCATTGGATCATCTAATTCCATCTCTCCAATTTAATTGTAGGATTTTAAGGAATTTACCCAAGGTCATCCTGGTTGATAACTTAATTAATGGAATGTGCCTGACAAGACTTGTAATTCAGTATGCTTTCAAATATATTTGCTATGACATCAAAAAATAGGGCTCTTCCCCATACCCTAAACAAATACATTTTTAGTACTTTTTTCTTAAGGATTTTATTTACTTACTTGACAGAGAGCACAAGCAGAGGGAACAGTAGAGGGAGAGGGAAAAGCAGGTTCTCCACCAAGCAGGGAGCTCGATGGGGGCTGGATGGGGGCTGGATCCCAGGACCCTGGGATCATGATCTGAGCCAAAGGCGGACACTTAAACTGCTGAGCACCCAGGCGCCCCAGTATGCGGTTTCCAACCAAACCCTAGAACACCAAATAAATTTAGAAGTTGCCTAAGGCAAAAAGCTCAGTAACTGACAAATGTACCAAAAGGTTCTAAATAAGCTTTAAAAAAATTAATGTGTAGTTTTTGGGACTTATTCAAGGTTTGTGTCACAGATATATTTAAATCAGTAGAGTAGAAAGGATTCTAAGATAATAATAGACAGGGCAGTTGAGCTTAGAACGTAACTTACAGATAGATCTGTTTGCTCTAAAAAGATAATCTTTGTAGGGGCACCTGGGTGGCTCAGTGGGTTAAAGTCTCTGCCTTCCACTCAGGTCATGATCCCAGGGTTCTGAGATCAGCCCCACACTGGGCTCTCTGCTCCGCAGAGGGCTGCTTCCTCCTCTCTCTCTGCCTGCCTCTCTGCCTACTTGTGATCTCTGTCATATAAATAAATAAAATCTTAAAAAAAAAAAGATAATCTTTGTAGTGAAAGTTATTTTCAAACTCATTTCATTTGTAAATACTACTCATTCCATTATTTTACCACTCTTTTCATGATATTTCTTTCAAATTTTATGTTTGTTTATTTCCCTTCTTCAATTTCATATAAATAATTCCAGGAAGGCATTCTTCTCTCTTTTCCCAAAGGTGTCATTTCAATGCTATTCTTTCCTAATTCTTATTCCTTTTCCCCTCTTAATTGCTTTTTATGGGTCTTTTTCTTTCTCTCCTGCCACTTCATCTACAACTTTCTTGGAATGAGTTAGCCAACATCAATAACAAGATTTAAAGTTATGTCTCTAAGGAGCTATAATGTAGGTATATCCAGAGTATTAAGTACAGAAAAGTGCCTGTAGATTTTCAAATAGGTACATGGATATCTGTATATATAATATAAACTATTAACTTTTTAAACTTTTGCATGTCATGCTATAATATCTATGGAACTAATTTGTTGTGAAATTAGAAAACATGTTCTAATTTAATATTTACTGTTATTTGATTGCCAACTGCCTTTTAAAGGTTGAGCTCACACTGTAGTTTCTATTAATTTCTTCAGCTGTATCCCATTCAAAAAATTAAAAGTTTTAATTTCTTGCCAAGATTCTATTTGTTTAAAGTAGTCTCAAATGATGACCATTTTTTAGTCATGTTTTCACTACCTGCCAGTCTGAGCTCATCTCAGAATTTCATTAGTACACTATTTACTCCGACATCATTAATGAGGTTTCAAATAAGCCCAGGCTGACATTCATCCCTATGGCACCCAGAAAACATGACACTATTTACCATCATTCTGATTCAAGCCCATTGTCCAGATTTTAAACATTTCAACAATGCTCAATGCAAAGCCAATTTAAATTAACTCCTCTGAAAAAAATTGGTGACTGAACTTTAATGAGGCACATCAAAACTTGGCTATAATTAATATAAAAACTCTTCTACATGTCTATAGTTGTTAATCCTGCTTATTTCTCCCATGATTAACTATTCATTTGTTTATTTTTCCTGTACTGAGTTCCTCAGATATTTTCTTTGATATTTGCATTCATTTTGTTAGTGATGGAAGATACATATCAACCTTCATAAATATTTCAATAACTTTTAGTTGGTAAAGATTACTTAACTTTTCATATTGCATGCCAAATAAACCCAGATGGTATGCATATATCAGAACTAAATACATATAATTATAAAAACCAAGTTAATATTTTACCACATTTTTGATGACTTTTTCTCAGAATTAGAACAAGGAATAAACTGAAAATGAATAAACCACATATTTTCTGGGCTTATGCTAATTAAATATAGCAATTTAATTCTTCAGAATTCAAAATTCTAAGGATAGAATCCTTTCTAAAAGGCAAAAAATATATATGGAATAAACTAAATTATAAAATACTTAATTAACCCTAATAATAAAAATTTATTTACATTTATGGACTATTTACTTTTCAACCAGCTGTCAATATTCTATACTACATGTAGAAAAAAATGTAAAATTACTTTTTTGTATGCACTAGATGAAAGTGGTCAGGGAAAATGATGTTGAAATAAGGTAATGAAAATATATGTTCTGAAAATTATGGTGGTTAGAAATTACTCAACAACTACTATTTGATTATTGTCTCACAGATATCCTAAAATCTGTGAATATCTTATCTCTCTAAATACATTTAAGAATATTCAAAGACAGGAATATATACTGAAACTAATGCAGTGCTTTTCACTAAATAAATATTATTTGCTAAGTGACTGATATTAATTGGCTGTGTTCCCTATAACAGTGGTAATCTACCTCTGAATGACTAGAATAGTCAATTATTGAATTAAGATCTCTGAGATGGGGCCAGTTATAAACTCTCTACATGAGTTGTGAGTCAACAATATTTGAGAATTATTGTCCTACAAACAACATGAGCAATGAGTGAGTGAATGAATGAAAAATAGTTAGGTGCTGTCTAAAAGCTCTTGGTGAATAAACAGCAACAATATATCTATCAAACTTAGACAGAATAGCCTCAGAATATTTTTGAGTTATTATCAGCATCAATACAATGTGATGACAGAGAATTACTCAATTTATCTGATTATATTGTCTATGTTGACTGAATATGATATATATTGTAGCTGTTTAAAGACATAATCAGGGATGCCTGGGTGGCTCAGTGGGTTAAGCTGCTGCCTTTGGCTCAGGTCATGATCCCAGTGCCCTGGGATCAAGTCCTGCATCTGGCTCCTTGCTT
This sequence comes from Taxidea taxus jeffersonii, assembly GCA_003697995.1. Classification (NCBI taxonomy): domain Eukaryota; kingdom Metazoa; phylum Chordata; class Mammalia; order Carnivora; family Mustelidae; genus Taxidea; species Taxidea taxus. Next base: position 24,129 of record ML093194.1, read on the forward strand.
GGCAAAGAGCCTGCTTCTCTCTCCGCCTCTGCCTGCTTGTATGCTCTCTCTCTCTCTTTCTGACAAATAAATAAAATCTTTAAAAAATTAAAAAAACAAATTTTAAAAAATTTTAAAAAGACATAATCAAAATTTCAGATTATAAATGAATTGTCTCACATTAAAATGACAGTAAAAGCTAAGAACTGACCAAAATGTATTTATGTGCATTTCCAAAGATGTAAAGGTATCTATATTGGTAAAATTGGTGTCAACAACTGACCTGGAAAATTAAGTCAAAACATATTGACAAGATATATCTGAATCTTTTGGGTGTCTCTAGATTCCAAAGTTAATACTCCAAAATGGGAATTAGCTAATTTCTCCAATTGTCACAGTAGTAGAAATGTAAAGAATAAATGTAAATTAAAAAAAAAAACCTGCCATTAATTTACACTTTATATTTGAGAGGATTTGTGGAGACAACATGGTTTAGTCAAGAATATGAGTTCAAAGAAAGACAAATCTATATTTGAATTCTCTTTATATAATTTGTTATTGCAGTGACCTAAACCAAGTCATTTCAGTTTGTTTTCTCTAAAACAGAGTAATAAAACCTACTATGAGTGTGGACTGGGAGTTACTACCATATAGGATGATTAAATATGATGATAACATAATGTCTGAAACCTACTGGAGGATTTGTGTATGTTTAGTTATTATTTTAAAACTGTGACTTATAGCAATCACAATGATAAGAACCTAAAGACACCCAATTAAGGAGGCACCTGGATGGCTCAGTCGATCAAATGTCCAACTCTTGATTTCAGCTCAGGTGGGTTCCATGCTTAGCAAGGAGTCTGCATGGGACCCTCTCCCTCTCTCTCTGCCCTTCCCCCTTCTCGAACAGTAAATAAATAAATAAATGAATAAATAAATAAATAAATATTTTAAAAAATAATAAAGATACAACAGTTGAGGACCTAGTTGCAGAAAGCAACTGAGGTTCTTCTCTGATATTATTAAACATACAACCTTTCCTTATGTGGATAGGATTCAGTGAGTTCACAACTCCTTTATTTGCTTAAAATATAAAATTTGTAATTCATGATTTTTTTTCCAGTAGAAATGCTATACTGAGGAAGAAGCAAATGTCAGGGCAATCTTCAGACATTCTGTGACTTGTAGCCTCTGTAGGGAGTACTTCAACAGAAGGAAAGTGGCTTTGATTAGACAGCCAAGGGGGAGAAGGTCCGTTTTGCACTGATGAAGACAGCCTCTCTAATGTTTTAATTATTAGATAACTGAAAATTGGCTGTTGGGGCATTAAGATATAGCTAAGAGGATACTGAAACTAAATAGTATACAGAGCTTTGTTGTCCATATTAAACATTATTATTAATATTTACATTGAATTGGGGTGCTTGGGTGGCTCAATTAGTTAATGGCTGCCTTCAGCTCAGGTCATGATCCCAGATCTGGAAATCGAGCCCCACATCAGGCGCCCTGCTCCATGTACAGCCTTCCCCACTGCTTGTGCTCTCTCATTCTCTCTCAAATAAATAAATAAAATCCAAGAAAAAAATACATAGAATCAAAATAATTGATACTAAAAGATTGTAAAATACTTCTGCTTATGAGCTTCAGACATGGTCTATAGAGGTCAAACTGATGACATATTTTACATAACTAATCTCATTATTTCATCAATGTGCTAATTATCTCAATATATAATCCCAAGATGTTAGTGTTTGAAATACCAAAAACAGCCTTAACTATATCTTCAAGGATTGTGTAATTTTATCCAAGCTTATATTAATATTTGTAAAGCAATTAGAAGATAATATAGAAAAAATATACATGGAGAGAAATCCTATAGGAATTCAAGGAGAAAAATTCATAGGGTGTAACTTGGGAAAGTTTCACAAGAAGGTGAGACTTTAATTAGTTATAAGTTTTTTTGTGTGTGAGAATGAGTGCCAGGTAAAATAATTTTAAGTCTTAGTTTTATTTCCCAACTTTGAACTTATGTTCACATTTAGGAGGCTTTCACAATATACAATTTGGAGTGCAATTTGACTTTGAAACTCAAGTGTTACAATTGTGCAAATTGTGAGTCAACAAATTTAATAGAAAAGAAATAGTTAATATTAACTATATAGTTAATAGTCAGACAAAAAAAGGGAGAAAAAAGAAAGACAACATGTTTAAGTGAAAGAATGTAAGGCTGTATAATAGAAGTGAAATTTGTAGTTCTAATGCACATAAAGTAATAATATTTAAGAACAAATTCCAGTTACAAAAGAAATCAAACACTAAATATGTGAAGAAAGAATGAATAAAATATAAAAGATACATTTAAAATGTTAACAAAAATTTTAGAAAACAAATCTAAAAGACATAATTTTTACTACAAAGAGAAGAACATATGTAGTAAGAAAATATCTTTGGCAACAAAATATAAAGGGAATTCTTCATTTTTATTAATGAAATTGTATAATATATTTACAGATTATCTAATGAAGATAAAGCTATTTGTTTCCACAGAAATTTTGTGACAGGATTTTTTTTTTAATTTTAAAAGAACAATCCTGTGTATCTATGAAGAAAAGCCATTTGTGTTTGGTCAAAATACATCCGTGATGAAATAATTTAGATGTTTAAAAAAAAAAAGCCATGTTGATATCACTAAATTTGGCTGAATATATGTTCTGTTCAGCCCTAATTTTCTTTTTAGGCTCTTATAAATTCCCCTTTGTTTAGCTTAAAAAAAAAAAAAAAAAACAGATAATAACGGATTCTTGGGCACCTGGGTGGCTCAGTGGGTTAAGCATCTGCCTTCAGCTCAGGTCATATTCCCAGGGTCCTAGGATTGAGTCCCACATTGCGCTCCCTCCTCAGCAGAGAGTCTGTTTCTCTTTTTCTCTTCCTCTGCCTCTCCCTATGCTTATGTTCTCTCTCACTCAAATAAATAAATAAAAATCTTTAAAAAATGGATTCTTCGTTGGAAAATTTAATGTGTATTTTAAAATTTTACAAAATGTAAAGTTAAAGTTATTCTAATGAAAAGATACCAGATAGCAAAAATCAGAGAAGAAATCTTATATAACACATAGAATAAAAAGTAAACCATGATATTTAAAATTATCTGACTTGATGAGGGAATTAAATAGAAATATTTTAGACTGTATTTATTTAGTTATTAGGAATTTGTGTATATGTTTGTATGTAGTAATAAATTTTATGTCTGTGTAAAGCAAATTAAAAACTACCTCAAAATTCTGGTTCAGAAAGACTTATAATCTTCCAGAGCTGAAGATGTAACTTCAATAGGTATCAATAGGTGAAAACTCTGTTTTCACAATTTAATCACTTCTGTCATTTCCAGAACTGGAAAACACAATAATATCATAAATCATTCTGTAGTAGAAAATACCAAACATTTACATACATGTACTAGAGATGACTTAGCAGCAGACCTGCTAATTGCCTACCTTCTAAAAATTAGGAATTAGGAAATTATCTTCACTCCTCTTGACTATTTCTGTACATTTCTCTGCATCATTTCCCAGGTGATCTTATTCTACTCCTTTATAAATCTATTATTTTCTAAGCATAATAACCTTATGTTAAAACAAATAGCCATATACATTTTAGTGTGAACTCAACAGAACCAACATTTATTGAGAACATAGTATTGCTAAAAATAGGTTGGATAATGTGGGAACTTCAAAGATTAACCAGGTAATTTATTTCCTTTCAAGAATATTGAAAGGAGGGGCACCTGGGTGGCTCAGTGGGTTAAAGCCTCTGCCTTCGGCTCAGGTCATGATCTCAGGGTCCTGGGATCGAGCACCACAAGCTCCACATCGGGCTCTCTGCTTGGCAGGGAGCCTGCTTCCTCCTCTCTCTCTGCCTGCTGCTCTACCTACTTGTGTTCTCTGTTTGTCAAATAAAATCTTTAAAAAAATTTGAAAAAAAGAATATTGAAAGGGGATAGATATATAGTTACAGATAAAAATATATATGTATCACAAAGTATAATTTGCTGTTGATCATCAAAGTGTTTTAATTTTGTATAACAAAGAAGCAACTGTGATGAAGTGCCTGGGTGGCTCAGTCAGTGAAGCATCTGCCTTTGACTCAGGACATGATCTCAGGGTCCTGGGATCCTGTCCCATGTCAGGCTCCCTGCTTAGTGTGGAGCCTGCTTCTCTCTCTCTCCTAATGTTCTTCTCCACCTCCCACTTGAACTAGTTCTCTTTCTCACTCTCTCTCTCAAATAAATAAATAAAATCTTTAAAAAGAAGGAGAAGAAGAAGAAGAAGAAGAAGAAGCAGCAGCTGTGGAACCACAGAAGGAATTGTTTTGAATCCGCTGGGGGGAAAGGTGCTTCAATCATGGCATATGTAGCTTTTGAGAGACTCTTAACTAAAATGTGTTGCTTTTAGTTGGTGACATACAAATTCAGACAGGAGATATGAATGGGAGAGGAGGAACTCCAGAACATATTTGTTTAAGGTGTGGGGACAGAATATGGGATTTATCTTCTGGGGTAGAAAGGAGAAGTCTGAATATATTTTAGAGCAAGAAGCTCTTTCTGTAGCTATTGTGAGTTGTTCTCCTGTCAGAATTATAGGACCATTATTCACTCCTCACCTTGAAAGACTGCTAGTATCTCTACTGTGCTGCTTTCTAATTTGGTGAGTCTTTCATATGTACAACTCTCATTCAGAAAACTGATTATCAAAATGAACAAATTCACTTAGGTTTCCTTTGATTATAAGTAATTTTATTTTAGCTAAGTTTTGGAATTTTATTTGGTTAGATTTGATTAAGAAGAAAATTGAAACCTGGGGTCAACTTCATTTTAGTTAAGCTTCACAATACAGTCAATTGTTTTTTCTTTCCAGTGTAATCTGTCTTAGCAAACAGCTTTCAGACTTTTATAGGCTATGTAGATTTGCATTTAGCCAGGAAAAGCTGATGAAACTCCTATTGAAAAGTTGGAAAGGTTTCACTTTCTAGAATTTAGTATGTATTGAACCTCAATATGTCATCTATGGAATTTTGATGAAATTGCCTAAGATGCACAAGGCATTTATTAATTGCTCTGATATGACTCAAAATTTTCCACTCCTCCTATGTAAAATTCATAATCAATTATTTTTATTTTATTATTTTTAATTGAAATATAGTTGATATACAGTATTATATTAGTTTCAGATGTATAACAGTGATTAGACAATTACATACATTATGAAATTCTCACCACAATAAGGGCAGTTACCATCTGTCACCATACAAAGTTTTCATACATAATCAATTATTTTTATTTATTGTTTATTTATTTATTTATTTTAGATTTTATTTATTTATTTGACAGAGAGAGAGCCAGAGAGAGAGGGAACACAAGGGGGAATGGGAGAGGAGAAGCAGGCTTCCTGCTGAGCAGGGAGCCCAGTACAGAGCTTGATCCTAGGACCCCAGGATCATGACCTGAGACAAAGGCAGACGCTTAACAACTGAGTCACCCAGGCGCTCCTCATAATCAATTATTTTTAAATTCATAGGTCTCAGATGGATAGCATTTATGACCCAATAAAAATATAATGGGTAAATTCTATTATACTCAAAGAGATGCAAGGAGTACATGAATGTGAGGTTGCATTGGCAATACAGCTCCCCGCTCTAAAAAGCAATCTTTTCATGGTTTTTCTGCCTGCTTTGCAGAGATCACATGGAATATCCAAGAAAGACCATATTGTTAGCACAGAAGGGCATTTAGTGTCTATTCAAGTCTCTTTAACATTTAAGCATGCTATGCCTGTGACTCTCATATTCTTTTCTTTTCTTTTTTTTTAAGATTTTATTTATTTATTTGAGAGAGAGAGCACAAGCAAAGGGAGCATCAGGGAGAGGGAGTAGCAGGCTCCCACTGAGCAGGGAGCCTGACTTGGGGCTCAATCCCAGGACCTGGGATCATGACCTGAGCCGAAGGCAAATGCTTAAGCAACTGAGTCACCCAGGTGCCCCTCTGACTCTCATTTTCTAATGTGTAAAGTGGAAGCCAGTGAAAAGAAGCATAACCAGCACTGCCTATTCTTAAAAAACCAACCCTTTCTCCAACACATTCTATATTCTGCAATACCCATTTGCACATCCATCATGCATGAGGACTAAATGAATATTTTCAGAAATACTCTCTATAGATAGATGAATGGATAAAGATGTGGTAAACACACAATGGAATATTATTCAGTCATAAAAAAACAAAATCTTGTCATTTGCAAGAACATGGATGGATCTAGAGAATATAATGCTAAGTGAAATAAGTCATATAACAAGACATGGAGGATTTAGAGAAATGGGTCCAAGGAGATATAATAATGAAAGGGCACCTGTCTTTGAGATGATGAACAACAATGAACAATGGTTCTCAAACTTGAATGGGAATGGGAACTATGGAGATACTGCTCTGAATTATTAAGTAGAGGGTCTTTTTTTTAAAGATTGTATTTATTTATTTGACAGAGAGAGCGATCACAAGAAGGCAGAGAGGCAGGCGGGGGGGAGGGGGCAGGCTCCCCACTGAACAGAGAGTCTGATGTGGAGCTCGACCCCAGGACCCTGAGATCATGACCCGAGCCAAAGGCAGGAGCTTAACCCACTCAGCCATCCAGGCACCCGAAGTATAGAGGGGCTTAAGACTCTGCATTTTCATTAAGCCTTTGACGAAGAAATGGCAGTGTTGCTGGCCAGTAGACTGCACTCTCAGTAGCAAATGATAAGAGACACTCAGAAAGCCTGGGAATAACCAGTGAGGCATGGAGACAGGGAAAAGATTTTTCATATATTTGCCCAAGCAGATATGTGACACAGAATCTCACTGGGATCAGAAAAATATTAAATCCATGCTTTGTTATGGCAATACTTGCCACCCAGAGACATTTACCAACCATACAAGTTGAGCCTTGATTCTGGAAATGACTTGGCAATTGATATTTTACTAAAAAGTACCTACCTCTTTGTAGGCAACCTACCTGAATATCTAGAAAAACACCAGGTCCTAAGAAGAGATAAGAAATTGAAAACACTGAGAAGGAAGGCAGAATTAAGAAATGTGAATCAAAAAAAGTGATTAATACATTTTCTGGAGAAAATATGGTGGAAAATAAGACTGGGAAGATGACTGCTTTGGTCATCTGCAGATAATAAAAGAATGTGGGTTTGGTTTTGTTTTTCTTTCTGAGCTCCCGTATATCACCTTCTTTTTTTACTGCCCAGATATGTTTCTTTAAAATTTTTCCTGATATAACTTATTTGCTTCAAACATTCATTTCTTTCTCTTTAATTTGTAGTTACTATTCCCTCTTTGTATCACTAGGAAAGGACAGTCTATGGAACCCCAAACAGTGGACTCGGACAAAGCAATTACCTTAGGCTTTTCGGTTTTCCCTGGGCAGATCCAAAAGTTCTTGTGCTCATTCAACACTGAGTTAATGACATAGTCAGGACCAAAACTCAGATTTAAAATTCTCATTTCACTCCTCTCTGCACATTATCAAATGCTTCTTATTTATTATATTTGGGTGTGATATAAAATCAAAAGACTTGGAACTAGAAGAGCTGGGTTCAAATTCTAGCTTGGGTAATCTTGGGAAATGTAATCTTTCTGAACCTATTACCTCATCTAAAAAATAAAGATAATTGTAATATTTCAAAGTGATGGAAGATGATATGATAGCATTTGCCTATCCATCAATTACTATTTAAAAATAAAAGTTACAAAAATAAGAAATATCTTTAGGCAATTATGTTTCTCTTATGTAAATAATCCACTGGGGATCATAAATTAATGTTTCTAATGCTATCCTAATATGTTTTTATTATCCTTTTTTCAAAACAAACCTCTCATTAATGAATTTATAATCCAAATAAAGGTTGTCGGCAATTATTGTCTAAAACAAGCCATGTGTATTCCATGCTAGCTGTTATAACAACCTCTTTTATGTTAAAAATTAAATTTTTAAGAAGGTCTAATATATTTTAAAATATGTTGTTACTCATTTGCTTATTAGGAATAGTTCATCTTAGTGTTCTTCCTAGTTGCTTTGGTGCCTAAACCCAAATATTTTTCTCAACAACACACAGGTCTAGATTGAGGTTAACCACTTTTTTCTGATATTTTATAAACATTGCTTCTGAAATTTCTCCTCTAGAATTAGGCAACAACAGGAATGAAGGTGGTTTGATACATAAAATATTTTAATTTTAAAATAGTCATAAGATTTAAAGTTCCAATTTGAATAAATGATTTCAACAATTACATTGTATTTCTTGAACAACAATCCAATTCAGCAATCAAATGATTGAAATTTGACACTTTTGAACTGTCTCACTAATATCATATGTAGGTTAAGTTCTTTCTCTGTGGGGAAAAATATTATAAGAGGATTCCAGGATGCTCTGCTTGCAAGATCAAATAGAGAAGAGGCAAAAGGAGCTATATAGAGGACAAGTAAATCAGCACTCACTTTCATTTCTGTTCATGGAAATACAATGGAAAAAAAGGAGAATTTTATAAAAAAATCCTCCACTCAAAGAATTACACAAGCTGAGATATTTCTAGCTATGGTTTATTTCTAATGCAGTGAGACTGAAAGGCAAACTTCCTCAAATCCTTTCTGCTCCTCTCTCTGCTTAACCACTGATGGCAATGAAATGTTTTAGAGTATTTTAACTAAAAAGAAAAATTTTAACAAACTCTGTTTACCTATAGTCATAAAGGTAATATTTCTGGGAGACCATAATTAAGGAATATTTTCAAGATCTGATGGTGGGTTTCTCTAAAACAACAAAAATAAAAGAAGGAAATTTAATTACTCTACATCTGCCAGTTTTTTCATATAAACCTATGAAGTAGTAATTAACAATAAAGAGTATATGAAGAAATTGAGACCTAGTAGGTTATATAATTTGCCAAACATCACGCAGCCAGTAAGTGCAAGAAGCTTGGATTCTCCAAAAAAAATGGTCAGGTCACATTTCTTTTTATCCCCAGATATGTCATTACTTTTATGATGTCACAAAATCTTTAATCTTTCTGGACTACAATTTATGCCTCCCTAAAATGAAGCTGTTTCAGTAGGAGCTCTCATTCTGCTTTGTAACTCTGTGATATCATGAGTCTGGCCAAGGCATACATTGATAGAATAATTGGCCAGTAATACAGGGTCGTGGCATCATCTCTGAAGCTTGACATAAATGACCTGAATAAAGAAAACCCAAATATAATAACAGCTCCATTATAATTCACTCAGTAGTGTTCCTTTGGCCTGAGAGAGTTAACATACCACCCTGAATGCCTTGTCTAATATCAGGCAGTAAATGAGGCATTTGGGAGATGGAGATCAATGACATCCCTGCATGCACATCAATTGTACAATAATTAACTAAAACCAAAACCAGGAAGTTCAAAAATTGAAATGCTCTCCACTCCACTTTTCTGTCACCAATCATTGTTGTACATTATTGTACAGGATGTACTTGTGATTGAGGAGAGAAGCCTTGACAATTTAATGAAGAAAAGATAAAACACAGTAATCCTATAGAGGAACAAGCTGGTCTCCTATTTATCAACAAATGCATTAGGAATCTTCCATCATTAAATTATACATCAATAATGGTATGAAATGAAAAGAAATAAGTGCCAATTAGGTTTCCTGGTATAACTAAGGTTTTAGAAATTTAAGCTCTTATATTCATGTAAAAAAAAAACAAAAATCCTCCTGATCTATGACTTAATTGTACAGTGATATTAATAGGAATGGTTCTGTAGTTCTTAATCAAAAGTTGAAATAGATAAAGGATTTTCCTGAGTAAAAACTACAACATATGTCCCAACAGACTTGCACAAATAATATGTAGCCTTTTTTTTTAAATTATAAGGACACATAAATTAAAATAATACCACTGTTGAAATCACATAGTTCAGCAACAGAGGAAGCAAAATAGCTTAATAAAGAGAACACAATAAAAAATGTAAATTTGTAAATTTTAAATATAGCTTCTTTAATTAAACTTCTGGAAGAAAATACAATGGAAAATTTTGGATTAACCTTCAAAGATTATAAGGTAATTCTGTAACAGCCTTTCAGAACATCAGTAGATGAAGAGAAGCTGCAGATTTCTTTAACCTCAAATTATCTGTATTGCTATCCTTAAATAAAAATAAATGCATTGTAAAACATTTTTCTTTGCTCTGCAAGTATTCAATTTCATCTGTGAAATCATAGCCATTAATGACGTCCCATATTCAGAAGATCATAACAAAAATAACAAAAAAATTAAGTTTGACTGTAATTGTAGAAAATTAAGATTTTAATTTTTAAGAAAAGCTTAATAGATTTTAGTATTAGTATGACTAATATTATTCTAAATGTAGTTGTTTCAGTAAACTTTGGACCAATTCTATAAATAAAACAAATGTTCAAAAGATTTGGAGCTTCTCTTTAATGCTGTAACTCAGAACCAAAGGAGAAAAATAATCTGTTTTTCTTCATTTTGTTTTCAATAATTGTAATCACCATCCTGATACATTTTATTCACAAGTTTGGACCCAAGTGGTTGTAGAATCTTCGAGAAATTATTTTTAATTTCACTGAAGTTGCAACAGACAGAACAGCAGAATTTGGTAAAAGTATCTTCCACTTCTAGCTAGGTTATATTGGACAAGTGGTTTAAATTCTCAGACACTATTTCTTATCTTCTAGGTGAAAATGAAATAACTACTGAAATCAAACAGCTGTGAGCATTGTAAAACAGCACGGTTAAGAGAAATGTTATAAGATCTGTAAAGATATATAAATGATAGTTACTAATATTAAGGAAAAAGTTATTTTTTCCCATTTTATGGGTTTATAGTAGGAATACATTTCTTCATTCCAAGAATTTTCTTCTTACTAAGACTGCTGAATAAGCCCAACTCCCAGACTCTTTGTGCTTATGTGTCCACATAAAGTGACTTAACTGGTAGTCTCTGTGCTACCTGCTTTCCTTCTCTTGCTGGCAGAGTAAGTTCTCTCTGTTCCTCTGTGCTTTGGGCTTTGAGGAGGGCTGTTTAGGAGGGCAGGGCAAGTCCTGTGCTGGGCAGGGCAAGTCCTGCTGGATCTGAACAGTTCCATCTGGCTGGGAGGGTCTGCATATTTCTGGGACTTATTGAGAAGACTGATTTGGCATACATGTTATGCTCTCTCCCATAAATCAGGCATTATCAGATATAAAGCGACAATTTGACATCCATATTTATATTTTAAAATGTCAATTATACCTCAATAAAAAAATAAAGTAAAAACTAATTCTCTCCTTCAGTCCCAGGTGGAAGCTCTCAACATAGATACTGAATAGAATATGCCATAAACTCTTCAAGGTAATTTGAAATAAAAATAAGAAAATGTGTAAAAACAAATTGTTGAAATTTGTTATAAGCATCTCTTAGTGACTACTGATACGCATAACACTTAGATGCTGTACATGTTCTAGCAGAAATGTTTCAAAATTAATTCAGAATTAAAATAATCTCTTAACTTTGTCAAAGACATAAATGTTTTTAGAGTTCTATGTTCAAAAAAAGAAAATACTATAACATTTTATGCGTACATTTGTGATTGTTTGTGTTCCATATCAATAGAAATATAGTGCTAACCATAAATGTGTATTTAAAGTTTAAATCCCTATAATTTAAATTTTCTGATAGTCACATTTAAAAAGGTAGAAAGAAAAGATGTAATTAAATTTAATAATGTATTTAACTGAATATATCCAAAATACTATCATTTAACATGTAATCCACATAAAACATTCATGAAAAATATTACATTAATTTTTTTCTTATTACTTTTCTAAAGCCTGATATCTATTTTACATTTATCTCAATTTGGACTAGCCACATTTCACATGCACACTAGCCATATATGTCTAGACGATACTGCTCTTGGTAACAGTGCAGGTGTTACCTTAACAGAATACTATATCAAAACATGAAACACAGAATACTATATCAAAACATGAAACACACACACACACATGCCCACTCAGGCATATTAAAGTAAAACCTTTGTTAACCAAAATGAGTGAAGAATGAAAAATTCAAATTGAATGTTTTTGATTGACTTATGTTTGGGGTGGGTTTTTTTTCTGATATATTTGATATATTAAAATATATAACATATATATATGATATATAAAGTATATATCAATCCTCTTCCTTTTCTTGATTAGGTGTTATTTAACAAAAATAATTATATATTTAATATGTAGTTAAGTAAATATTTAAATGAATGAAATGATGAACACTTTGTTTGTCTGTCTGTTTGTATGTTTTGGAACAGAAAGAAGAGATGCTTATGGACTGATTTGCCTGCCATGCAATCTGAGCTCAGATTAATTAACTATATTTTTTCTCCAGATTTCCTGCAACACAACTGGTCGTTCATCAGAGCAGCTTAAAATGTCTCAGAGAGATTTAGTATAGTTGGGAATTCAGCATTAAGTTGTTTTTAATCAATATATTGAAGATTATTGCACTGATTGATTCACTGAGCATTATTCCCCAAAATTTTGAGGCTTCTTGCAAAACGAATGTACACAGAAACCAGAACTACAACTAGATCAAACTTAGAGACAATATAGATCAAGTCAAGACTAGGGATCCTTGGGATATAGATGTGCTTGTCATAGTGTTCTACAGTTACTCTCATAGAGTACAGAATTGCATTGTCTTTGTGGCAGTTGTACAATCACTTAATCACTTATATAATATTTGGTAAGGAAAAATGTTCTGGTGTCTCAGCAATACAAAAGTTTTCTCCAACTCAGATATAAAATCAGGCTAAACACTTAATTTGATTTTTTTTTCATCCATTCTTACTCCTAAGCAACCCTTTCAGAAAGACCCAAGGGCAGAGATAAACACCACCTTGGCCTAGGTCCACCCTGCTCTCCATCCTAAAGTAATAAAAAGACTCCAGCTGCAGTACTTCCATAGTGTGTGTGTGGGGGGGAATCCTTTCTGAATATTTAAGTATCTATAAATAATTATGTAGTTTTCCGATTCAAATTTTTCTGTAGTTTTTGCCACCTTGATGCAAACCTTTAAAAAAAACTTTTAAAACTATATTTAATTGCTAGATTCTATCTCTTGGAAATAAATCTCAAAATAAACTTCAGAAGCTGTGAAGAATGGTTTACATATGTTATGACTGTAATTAAGTTAAAAATAAAGGTATGTGTAAAAAAGTACTAAAAAAAGTCAAATGTTAGTGTCTTTGTGTTATGGAATATGGTTGTGTTGTTTCCTTCTTTATTTTGGGATTTGATTTTATTACGCAATAAGCATATATTATTTTTGAATCATAAACTTCATAAAATAAAAGGAAACACCTATGGATATGTACATCAAATAAGGTATAGTGACTCAGAAATTATTAAAACACACACACCCCGCAATACAATCTGATGTTAAAACATAAATTTACAGCTTTAACAACTCCCAGAAATTTCACTCCTCAGTGCATAGCTTTCAGTATTAACACTGTCATTGTTTGGGCTCAAAATACTTAATCCCTGTTTCAAATAACCTTCCCAGCAGAACTTGTCTTGCTTATACTCATTCTTTTACTTCCAGGAAAGTATTATCTTTCAACAATTGTGTATTCTTTTATTTTTCACAGTGATTATGATTAAATTGTAAACTTGGACACAAAAACGTGGTACATTCTAAAAACTAATCATGCTAACATCTACTCAGTATAACTACTAAGGAAAATTCTTAATACTTTTTCATGCGTTCATTTATTCAGATAGGCAGGCAGGCAAAGTGTTTATATTTTTGTATTTTTCTAAGTTTTCATATGGAACTGTTTTAAACAGACAGACAGAAACAAAGAACATTGTAACATATCCACGTTCCCACCATCCAGATTTAACAAATGCTATCATTTTGCCATTGCTGTGTCAAGTCTTTATTTTAGAGATATATAGTGTTTCCTAAACAGTTAAAGCTTCCTACTCTTGTATTTACCCTTTATGCTCTTTATCGAAAGGTAATAACTATCCTCAATTTGTGGGGTTTCTTTCTAGGTATGGTGTCTATATCTAGCATTTTATGTTTATAAATAATAAATCATATTATTCTGCATTTTTAATTTACATAAATGGCATATATGCTTTTGTGACTTATTTTATAGCACATTAGGGTTTTTAGGATTATCCCAGTTAACCTTCTGGATCTAGCTAATTTATTTTAGTAACAATTTAATAATTGATTTTTCCAGTCCCATATTGATAAACACTTTTAATTTTTTTTCAGTTTTTTTTCCAAAACAACCAATATCGTAAGGAAGATCACAAACATCCTTATAATGTACAGGTGACAGAGTTTCACCAAGGTAGGCACACTATAAACAGAAATTCTGAATTATTCTAGATGACCATCATCAGTTATGCTAGATAATGTCAAATAAAAATACATAATAATCGGAGTCAAGATGGCGGAGAAGTAGGAGGCTGAGACGACATCAGCCAGCAGGAGATCAGCTAGATAGCCTATCAAACCATTCCGAACACCTACAAATCCAACAGGAGATCGAAGAGAAGAAAAACAACAATTCTAGAAACAGAAAATCCACCACTTTCTGAAAGGTAGGACCAGCGGAGAAGTGAATCCAACGCGACGGGAAGATAGACCCCAGGGGGAGGGGCCGGCTCCCGGCAAGCGGCGGAGCACAAAATCAGAACTTTTAAAAGTCGGCTCCATGGAGGGACATCACTCCAGAGGCTAAACTGGGGTGAAGACCTCACGGGGACAACGTGGACTCAGGTCCCGCGGGGTCACAGAAGGATCCGGGGTGTCTGAGTGTCGCAGAGCTCACAGGTATTAGAGCGGGGAAGTCGGCTGCGGAGACAGAGCTGATGTTTCCTAGTGGTCTGTGACAGGGGCCGGTGCTCTGTGGCACTGGCCGGTGCTCTGTGCGAGGGGTCCCCACAAGATCCGGGAAGACTCCGACCCAGGAGAGCTCAGGGATCTACGGGGTTCAGAGACTCCAGGTGGGACTCTGCCAGAGACAGAGACGCTTGGTCACAGGCTGGGTGAGCTCGGAGCACTCCCAGAAGCCAGTGAGACAGGACTGATTATGCACGATTTTCTCCGAGCGTGGTCTCCGGGCGTGCGTGGTCTCCGGCGCAAACGTGGGCTAGGGAGACCGGAGGGATTAAACGCTTTTCTATGAAGGCGCACTGAAGACTGGGGCCCCTAGCTCTTGGCTCCTCTGAACCGGAGATTGGGAGGCCGCCATTGTCATTCCCGTCCTCTGGAACTCTACGGAAAGCATTCAGGGGGAAAAAAAAGCTCCTGAAAGCAAACCTGAGAGGATTACTTAGCCCGGCCCCTGGTAAGGGCGGTGCAACTCCGCCTGGGGCAAAGACACCTGAGAATCACTACAACAGGCCCCTCCCCCAGAAGATCAAAGAAATACAGCCAAGACCAAGTTCACTTAACAAGGAGAACAGCGGATTCTTATCTGGACAAAATGACAAGGCGGAAAAACTCACCACAAAAAAAAGAGCAGGAGACAGGACCGAAGGCTAGGGACCTAATCAATACAGACATTGGTAATATGTCAGATCTGGAATTCAGGATAACGATTCTCAAGGTTCTAGCCGGGCTCGAAAAAGGCATGGAAGATATTAGAGAAACCCTGTCAGGAGAAATAAAAGCCCTTTCTGGAGAAATAAAAGAACTAAAGTCTAATCAAGTTGAAATAAAAAAAGCTATTAATGAGGTGCAATCAAAAATGGAGGCTCTTACTGCTAGGATAAATGAGGCAGAAGACAGAATTAGTGATATAGAAGACCAAATGACAGAGAATAAAGAAGCTGACCAAAAGAGAGACAACTGGAACACGAGGGGAGAATTCGAGAGATAAGGGATACCATAAGACGAAACAACATTAGAATAATTGGGATTCCAGAAGAAGAAGAAAGAGAAATAGGAGCAGAAGGTATACTGGAGAGGATTATTGTAGAGAATTTCCCTAATATAGCAAGGGGAACAAGCATCAAAATCCAGGAGGCGCAGAGAAAACCTCTCAAAATCAGTAGGAACCGACCCACACCCCGCCATCTAATAGTAAAATTTACAAGTCTTAGCGACAAAGAGAAAATCCTGAAAGCAGCACGAGACAAGAAGTCTGTAACGTACAATGGTAAAAATATTAGATTGGCAGGAGACTTATCCACAGAGACCTGGCAGGCCAGAAAGAACTGGCATGATATATTCAGAGCACTAAACGAGAAAAACATGCAGCCAAGAATACTTTATCCAGCTAGGTTATCATTGAAATAGAAGGAGAGATTAAAAGCTTCCAGGACAAACAAAAACTGAAAGAGTTTGTAAACACCAAACCAGCTCTACAGGAAATATTAAAAGGGGTCCTCTAAGCAAAGAGAGACCCTAAAAGTATTACCAGAAAGGAACAGAGACATTATACAGTAACAATCACCATACAGGCAATACAATGGCACTAAACTCATATCTCTCAATAGTTACCCAGAATGTAAATGGGCTAAATGCCCCAGTCAAAAGACACAGGGTTTCAGAATGGATAAAAAAACAAAACCCATCCATATGCTGCCTACAAGAAACTCATCTTAGACCTGAAGACACCTCCAGATTGAAAGTGAGGGGGTAGAAAACAATTTACCATGCTAATGGACATCAGAAGAAAGCTGGGGTGGCAATCCTTATATCAGATCAATTAGATTTTAAGCCAAAGACTATAATAAGAGATGAGGAAGGACACTTCATCATACTCAAAGGGTCTGTCCAACAAGAAGATCTAACAATTTTAAATATCTATGCCCCTAACATGGGAGCAGCCAACTATATAAACCAATTAATAACAAAATCAAAGAAACACATTGACAAGAATACAATAATAGTTGGAGACTTTAATACACCCCTCACTGAAATGGACAGATCATCCAAGCAAAAGATCAACAAGGAAATAAAGGTCTTAAATGACACACTAGACCACATGGACATCACAGATATATTCAGAACATTCTACCCCAAAGCAACAGAATACACGTTCTTCTCTAGTGCCCATGGAACATTCTCCAGAATAGATCACATCCTGGGTCATAAATCAGGTCTCAACAGGTATCAAAAGATTGGGATCATTCCCTGCATATTTTCAGACCACAATGCTCTGAAGCTA
>ML093194.1:41396-108862 GCA_003697995.1 Taxidea taxus jeffersonii
AATAGAACAAATCAATGAAACTAGGAGCTGGTTCTTTGAAAGAATTAATAAGATTGATAAACCCCTGGCCAGACTTATCCAAAAGAAAAGAGAAAGGACCCAAATAAATAAAATCATGAACGAAAGAGGAGAGATCACAACCAACACCAAAGAAATACAAACAATCATAAGAACATATTATGAACAACTCTATGCCAACAAATTCGACAATCTGGAAGAAATGGATGCATTCCTAGAGACATATAAACTACCACCACAACTGAACCAGGAAGAAATAGAAAACCTGAACAGGCCCATAACCAGTAAGGAGATTGAAACAGTCATCAAAAATCTCCAAACAAACAAAAGCCCAGGGCCAGATGGCTTCCCAGGGGAATTCTACCAAACATTTCAAGAAGAATTAATTCCTATTCTCCTGAAACTGTTCCAAAAAATAGAAATGGAAGGAAAACTTCCAAACTCATTTTATGAGGCCAGCATCACCTTGATCCCCAAACCAGACAAGGATCCCATCAAAAAAGAGAATTACAGACCAATATCCTTGATGAACATAGATGCGAAAATTCTCACCAAAATACTAGCCAATAGGATCCAACGGTACATTAAAAGGATTATTCACCACGACCAAGTGGGATTTATTCCAGGGCAGCAGGGTTGGTTCAACATCTGCAAATCAATCAATGTGATACAGTACATTAACAAAAGAAAGAACAAGAACCATATGATACTCTCAATAGATGCTGAAAAAGCATTTGATAAAGTGCAACATCCCTTCCTAATCAAAACTCTTCAAAGTGTAGGGATAGAAGGCACATACCTCAATATTATCAAAGCCATATATGAAAAACCCACGGCAAGTATCATTCTCAATGGAGAAAAACTGAGAGCTTTTCTGTTAAGGTCAGGAACACGGCAGGAATGTCCACTATCACCACTGCTATTCAACATAGTACTAGAAGTCCTAGCCTCAGCAATCAGACAACAAAAAGAAATTAAAGGCATCCAAATCGGCAAAGAAGAAGTCAAACTATTGCTCTTTGCAGATGATATGATACTATATGTGGAAAACCCAAAAGGCTCCACTCCAAAACTGCTAGAGCTTGTACAGGAATTCAGTAAAGTGTCAGGATATAAAATCAATGCACAGAAATCGGTTGCATTTCTTTACACCAACAACAAGACAGAAGAAAGAGAAATTAAGGAGTCAATCCCATTTACAATTACACCCAAAACCATAAGATACCTAGGAATAAACCTAACGAAAGAGGCAAAGAATCTATACTCAGAGAACTACAAAGTATTCATGAAAGAAATTGAGGAAGACACAAAGAAATGGAAAAATGTTCCATGCTCATGGATTGGAAGAATAAATATTGTGAACATGTCTATGCTACCTAAAGCTATGTACACATTTAATGTAATGCCTATCAAAATCCCATCCAATTTTTTCAAAGACATGGAACAAATAATCCTAAAATTTATATGGAACCAGAAAAGACCTCGAATAGCCAAAGGAATATTGAAAAAGAAAACCAAAGTTGGTGGCATCACAATTCCCGACTTCAAGCTCTACTACAAAGCTGTCATCATTAAGACAGTATGGTACTGGCACAAAAACAGACACATAGATCAATGGAACAGAATAGAGAGCCCAGAAATAGACCCTCAACTCTATGGTCAACTAATCTTCGACAAAGCAGGAAAGAATACCCAGTGGAAATAAGACAGCCTCTTCAACAAATGGTGTTGGGAAAATTGGACAGCCATATGCAGAAAAATGAAATTGGACCATTTCCTTACACCACACACGAAAATAGACTCAAAATGGATGAAGGACCTCAATGTGAGAAAGGAATCCATCAAAATCCTTGAGGAGAACACAGGCAGCAACCTCTTCGACCTCAGCCGCAGCAACTTCTTCCTAGGAACAACGCCAAAGGCAAGGGAAGCAAGGGAAAAAATGAACTATTGGGACTTCATCAAGATCAAAAGCTTTTGCACAGCAAAGGAAACAGTCAACAAAACCAAAAGACAACTGACAGAGTGGGAAAAGATATTTGCAAATGACATATCAGATAAAGGGCTAGTATCCAAAATCTACAAAGAGCTTAGCAAACTCAATACCCAAAGAACAAATAATCCAATCAAGAAATGGGCAGAGGACATGAACAGACATTTCTGCAAAGAAGACATCCAGATGGCCAACAGACACATGAAAAAGTGCTCCACATCACTGGGCATCAGGGAAATACAAATCAAAACCACAATGAGATACCACCTCACACCAGTCAGAATGGCTAAAATGAACAAGTCAGGAAATGACAGATGCTGGCGAGGATGTGGAGAAAGGGGAACCCTCCTACACTGTTGGTGGGAATGCAAGCTGGTGCAACCACTCTGGAAAACAGCATGGAGGTTCCTCAAAAAATTGAAAATAGAGCTACCTTATGACCCAGCAATTGCACTACTGGGTATTTATCCTAAAGATACAAATGTAATGATCCAAAGGGGCACGTGTACCCGAATGTTTATAGCAGCAATGTCCACTATAGCCAAGTTATGGAAAGAACCTAGATGTCCATCAACAGATGAATGGATAAAGAAGTGGTATATATATACGATGGAATACTATGCAGCCATCAAAAGAAATGAAATCTTACCATTTGCGACGACATGGATGGAACTAGAGTGTATTATGTTTAGCGAAATAAGTCAACTGGAGAAAGACAACTATCACATGATCTCCCTGATATGAGGAAGTGGAGATGCAACGGGGGTGGGAGTTAAGGTGGTAGGAAAAGTAAAAATGAAAGAAGAAGGGATCGGGAGGGAGACAAACCAAAAGAGACTCTTAATGTCATAAAACAAACTGAGGGGGGTGGGGGGAAGAGGGGTTGGAAGAGGGTGGTGGTGTTACATTATATGTTTAAATAAAGCTTAAATAAAGTTAAAAAAAAAGTTAAAAAAAATACATAATAATCATGATAAGACATACTGCCTCCCACCATGTATATTTTTACATATCTTCAGATGATCTTTCTGGAATTTTGACCAGACTTGAACTAAACTCATAAATTAATGTAGGGATAATTAATATATTTCTATGATGTATATGTTCAGTTGTTATGAACATGATACATGTCAGGAGGACAGTCCTTATGGGCCTCTTTGATTCCTGCTACATACCTTGTGGGTGTAACAAGAATTCAGGGCCCTAACTACTTTCCGGTAGACTGGGAACAGATTGTTTCTCTAACTCTAAGAAAAGAGATAATGCCTCCTCTCACCCCAAAAAACAAAAACAAACCAAAAAATCTTGCTTACTGCTTCCAGTGAAAGCAGTGGGTCCCTAAATTCTGTGTCCTTCTCCTATAATTCAGCCCACTGTGTGTGCAGGCATCTCTCTGTCATATCACTGTCTGGCCTTGGGTGATGAGGGCAAAGGGACCAAAGCAAATATGGCAATATTCCTGCTGTTTCCTTAGGTGTAATCATTCAATTTCCAACTCAGGAGCCTTGTGCCTTTTGCCAGAATCTATGCAATAGTATCAGAGTAATTTGACCAATTTTAAGGGGGGTAGTAAAGTAAGTCTTAGAGCTGATAGCATATATTTTATTTATTAACAATTTGTAACCCTCAACACAAATTATAATTTTCTGTATAAAGGGCTTACACATCTTCTGTCAGAAGGAAGGAAGGAAGGAAGGAAGGAAGGGAAGGAGAGAGAGAAGAAGACATGGAAGGAGTGAGAAAGGGATGGAGGAGGGAGGGAAACGGGGCAGTGCATTGGCCAAATAAAACACGTCTTTCAATCAGATTTGGGATTATGGTCTGCTAAATTGCCACCGCTGTACCAAACTGTCCAATATGTGTTACACATGCTTTGTGCAAACCTGTATTATTCCCCTTAGCCCATTTTATTGCAGTTATTTGGTTGCATTTGTTTTTCTTACTGTTACTCAAGAGTAGATACTCCATATTGATCTTGACGTAATTTATATGCTTGGCATTTGGTATATAATGTGCATATGTTATCTTTCACATATTCACTTATCATGTGCTCTCTTTAAATTTGAAGTCTTCAAAAATCAACTGTCATGGAATTGCCTTCGTTTCTATCTTACCAATTGGTATAATAGAGAATTTTGTGTGTGTAGTCATAAAATAAATGCAATTGACTGACTGACTGATTATCCTAGTTGGAAGCATATTTTAAGATGTTCACAGCACTTACTCTCGCTATTTACAGTGATTATAATCATAATAATCACTTCCATTTGTATAATGTTTTATATTTTCCAAAACCCTTTGTATATACATTATTTAATCTGATCTCCTAGGAAGCCTGGACCTACAATGATTAACATAAATATTATCCATTTGGCAAGATAAATTGATTATGTATAGTTTTACACATAAGATTAAAATAAACTAACATTATGCAAATATGAAAAAGCAAAGGACACATTTGCTTGTTATTTTACCTATGGTGAACATTAATCTAAATCATTTATGTTGAGTTTGATAAAGCTACATCTGTTTATGAAAGTACTTTAATCTGTTGTACAAAGCTAGGGTCTAAGAATACCTAGGGTATTCTTAGACTAAGAAAATAGGGTAAAACCACCCCATCTTTACAAATTTTTAATTAGATAGCTTTGCTTAGCCACAATGTCTTAGGGCAGGGAATGTTACCATTCTCAACTTAATTTATAAATGTGTTCATAAGTGGGTTTTTTTTTCCTTCTTCTTCTCAACCCATTTGTAATATTGCTTACTACATCCAAGGTCTAAAATGTTTCTATGCTCAATCATCTTAAAGCGTAAAATTGTCTCTCAGTTTGAAGATTGCTAAGATGGACTGCATCTCTGAGAATAATTGATATCTGGAGACCCAATTTAGTTCTTTTTGTTCTAATGTTCAACAAAGATCCTCATTTACCAATGTATGTTTCCCATGTGTCACATTACTATCTTAAAAGTAGGTCACAGGAAGAACACTATTGACTTTTAAGGCCTAGTATTCAAAGATGCTATTCCAGTGAAATTGAGTGTTCCCAAAACAATGAAATCTAAAAGGTCATTTTATGGTCAACCACAACCACCTAATAATGATGACAGAAATCTAAGAAATGTTTCAAAATGGTAGAAAAACTGTCTTCAACTCAATAATGTACTATAACATTACATTACAAATCTGGAGAATATATTTATGTATGCATAGTAACTCTCAGATAACACAATCTACTTAAAGATAACACTTTATCTTTAATTCATATTATTATGATGTCTATTAATATTTTAATTTAGAGACCATGTTTTTAGTAATGTATGCAAGACCATTGACCTGAACAGTCAGGTAAATTAATGAAAATCTGTCTTAATAGGAAGGTTTGGCATAAGCAACTTTAAATTATAGGAAAGAAATACTGGTTAAAAGACATTAAAGGAATAAAGGAAAGAGGGAAGGGAGGAGAGGAGAAAGGAAAGAAAGAAATGAGGAAGGAACAGAGAGGGAGGGGGGAAGAGAGGAATGAAAGCCTAATTCATATATACTTTATATCAAAATGCCAATCAAAGCAAATGTGTCCTCTATGGTAGGTTTGCTTAGGAATAACCAAAAATTTTAAAACATCATAGTTAGCTTCCACATTTTAGAATTCTTGTGGGAGGACTCTTCTTAGTTTGTCATAATTGTTACTTCAAGAGACTTTATCCCTGATGGAGAATTGTCATTATTTGCAAAAGTAATGCTGTATACATATCACTAAGTAGACAAAAGTTTTGAATTTTGTGCATTTCCTGGTAAAATAAAGAAATTACATTGTTTGATTAATTTCGATATCCTAGACTGTTGCCTTTTGATTCATTTGTATGATAAACTATTCAATGCCTATTCTATCCCTTAGTGTCCTCATTAAACGGATACAGAAAGAAGGAGCATGTCCATGGGGTGCCTGGGTGACTTAGTTGGTTAGGCATCAGACTCGTTAGGGTTTTGTTTTGTATTTTTGATTTTGTTTTTTTTTTCTTTTAAGATTTGATTAACCCACTTGACAGAGAGAGAGATCACAAGTAGGCAGAGAGACAGGCAGAGAGAGAGAGGGAAGCAGGTGCCCTGCTGAGCAGAAAGCCCGGTGCAGAACTTCATCCAATGTCTACTAAACCTGCATATAAGCTCTTTATGTGACAAATAAATATGTTAAGATCTTTTGTTTCAATATCTTTTTGTTGTTGTTGTTTCAATACCTTATTTATTGATTTATTTATTTAAAGATTTTATTTATTTATTTGATAGAGATCACAAGTAGGCAGGAAGGCAGGCAGAGAGAGAGGTGGAAGCAGGCTCCCTGCTGAGCAGAGAGCCCAATGCAGGGCTCGGTCCCAGGACCCTAAGATAATGACCTGAGCTGAAGGCAGAAGCTTAATCCACTGAGCCACCCAGGTGCCCCCTGACTCTTGGTTTTAGCTCAAGCCATGATCTATGATCTCAGGGTCATGAGACTGAGTCACATGTCAGGCTCCATACTTGAGAATTGAGCCTGCTTGAGATTTTCTCTCTCACTTTCCCTCTGCCCCTTCCCCTTTTTCTTTCTGTCTCCCTCTCAAAAAGTTTTAGAAATAAAAAAAAAAAGTCTATTAAAAAAGGAACAACTCTGACCTGAGGAAGATCATAATCTATGGGGAAAACAAGTATAGAAGTAAGAGTAATTCTATTTGGGAGGAGGAGTCAAGATGGAGGAGAAGTAGCAGGCTGAGATGACATCAGGTAGCAGGAGATCAGCTAGATAGCTTATCAAACCATTCTGAACACCTACAAATCTAACAGGAGATTGAAGAGAAGAAGAGCAGTGATTCTAGAAACAGAAAATTGACCACTTTCTGAAAGGTAGGACCAGCAGAGAAGTGAATCCAAAGCTACGGGAAGATACATCATGGGAGGAGGGAATAGCTCCTGGCAGGCAGCAGAGAAATGGAGCACAAAATCAGGACTTTTAAAAGTCTGCTCCACTGAGGGACATCGCTCCAGAGGCTAAACCAGGGTGAAGCCCATGCAGGGAAAGCTTGGCCCCAGCTACTGCGGGATCACAGAATGATTGGAAGTGTCTGAGCATCACAGAGCTTGCAGGTATTAGAGCAGGCTACAGAGACAGAGCCGAGGAGTGAGCTCTCAACTCAGAGTTACCTTGAACCATAATCCATGGCCCAGACACCTGCTCTATGAGTGGGGTCCCCACAAGATCCGGGGAGACCCCTCCCAGAAGAGCTCAGGGATCTGTGGGGTTTGAAGACTCCAGGTGGAGCTGTGTGCCAGAGACAGAGACACTTTGTCACAGGCTAGGTGAGCTCGGAGCATAGCTGGAGGCCAGAGAGATGGGAGTGATTGAGCGCTTTCTCCAAGTGCAGTCGGAAGCTGGGGAGACATGAGTGACTAAACGCTTTTCTCTGAGGGTGTGCTGAGAGTGGGGCCCCCAGCTCTCAGCTCCTCCAGGACAGAGATTGGGAGGCCGCCATTTTCATTCCCATCCTCTGGAACTCTATGGAAAGTGTTGAGGGAACAAAGGCTCCCAAAAGCGAATGTGAGTGGATTACTTAGCCTGGCCCCTCATAAGGGTGGTGCAATTCAGCCTGTGACAAAGGCACTTGAGAATCACTACAACAGACCCCTCCCCCAGAAGATCAACAAGAAATCCAACCAAGACCAAGTTTACTTACCAAGGAGAACAGCAGAATTCCAGAGAAGGAGAAAGCAAAGCATGGAATTCACGGCTTTCTCCCCATGATTCTTTAGTCTTGCAAAGTTAATTAATTTTTTTTTTATTTTTTAGTCTTCTGCTAATTTTTTTAACTTTTACCCTTTCCTCTTTTAACGTTTTTAAACTAGTTTATCTTAACAATACTTTTCATTAAAAAAATCTTTTATGAACTTTCATTATTATAGTCATATTTTATCCTTCGTTGTATCTAACTTTATTTTTTGTATACACATAGGGATTTTTCTTCTAAAAAATTTGAGGTACAACTTCTTCTAATAGATCAAAATACACCCTAAATCTAGCACCGGGCTTGATCTAGTCTCCAGCCCAAGCAAGTTCTCTCCACTTTCTTTTCTATTTATTCTCCCTACCAGCTTACCTTATCAACTCCTTTGTTAGAAAAAAAATTTTTTTTCATCTTTATACTCATATTCCATTCCTTCATTGTGTTTACCCTTATATATGTTTTTCATTCTTTAAAATTTGGGGAGGTAGTTTCTTCTATGAGACGAAAATACTCCCCGAATTAAGTGGGTGACCCCATTCTAGCCACCAGTCAAATATATATATATTTTTTTCTTTTTAATAAATTTTTCCTTATTTGTTTTCTTTTTTAATTTTTTTTTTCCTGAACTTCTTTTTACCCCCTTTCTCCCCGGCCATAATTTGGGGTCTTTTCTGATTTGGTTAAAGCACATATTCCTGGGATCTTTGCCACCCTTTTAGTATTTTATTTGTTACTTCATATATTCTTATCTGGACAAAATGACAAGGCAGAAAAATTCACCACATAAAAAATAACAAGAGGCAGTACTGAAGGCTAGAGACCTAATCAATATGGAAATTGGTAATATGTCAGATCTAGAGTTCAGAATGACAATTCTCAAGGTTCTAGCCAGGCTCGAAAAGGCATGGAAGATATTAGAGAAACCCTGTCAGGAGAAATAAAAGCCCTTCCTGGAGAAATAAAAGAACTAAAGTCTAATCAAGTTGAAATAAAAAAAGCTATTAATGAGGTGCAATCAAAAATGGAGGCTCTTACTGCCTAGATAAATGAGGCAGAAGAAAGAATTAGTGATATAGGAGACCAAATGACAGAGAATAAAGAAGCTGATCAAAAGAGAGACAGACAACTACTGGACCATAAGGAGACAATTTGAGAGATAAGGGATACCATAAGATGAAACAACATTAGAATAATTGGGATTCCAGAAGAAGAGGAAAGAGAGAGGGAAGCAGAAGGTAAATTAGAGCTAATTATTGTAGAGAATTTTCCTAATATGGCAAAAGGAGCAAGCATCAAAATACAGGAGGCACAGAGAAGCCCCCTCAAAATCAGTAAGAATAGGTCCACACCCTGTCATCTAATAGTAAAAATTGCAAGTCTTACCGACAAACAAAAAATCCTGAAAGCAGCACGGGACAAGAAGTCTGTAACATACAATGGTAAAAATATTAGATTGGCAGCAGACTTATCCACAGAGACCTGGCAGGCCAAAAAGAACTGGCATGATATATTCAGAGCACTAAACACGAAAAACATGCAGCCAAGAATACTTTATCCAGCTAGGCTATCATTGAAAAGAGAAGGCGAGATAAAAACTCCCAGGACAAAGAAAAACTGAAAGAATTGGCAAACACAAAACCAGCTCTACAGGAAATATTGAAATGGGTCCTCTAAGCAAAGAGAGACCCTAAAAGTATTATCAGAAAGGAACAGAGACAATATACGGTAACAATCACCTTACAGGCATTACAATGGCACTAAATTCATATCTCTCAATAGTTACCCTGAATGTAAATGGGCTAAATGCCCCAATCAAAAGACACAGGGTTTCAGAATGGACAAAAAACCAAAATCCATCAATATGCTGCCTACAAGAAACTCATTTTAGACCCAAAGATAGCTCCAGATTTAAAGTGAGGGGGTGGAAAACAATTTACCATATTAATGGACATCAGAAGAAAGCTGAGATGGCAATCCTTGTATAAGATCAATTAGATTGTAAGCAAAGGCTATAATAAGAGATGAGGAAGGACACTATGTCATACTCAAAGGGTCTTCCAACAAGAAGATCTAACAATTTTAAATATCTATGCCCCTAACATGGGAGCAGCCAACTATATAAACCAACCAATAACAAAATTAAAAAAAAAAAACACACATTGAAAATAATGCAATAATAGTAGGGGACTTTAACACTCCCCTCACTGAAATGGACAGATCATCCAAGCAAAAGATCAACAAGGAAATAAAGGTCTTAAATGACACACTAGACCAGATGGACATCACAGATGTATTCAGAACATTCCATCCCAAAGCAACAGAGTACACATTCCTCTTTAGTGCATATGAAACATTCTCCAATAGACCACATCTTGGGTCATAAGTCAGGTCTCAACTGGTATCAAATGATTGGGATCATTCCCTGCATATTTTCAGACCACAATGCTCTGAAGCTAAAACTCAATCACAAGAGGAAATTTGGGAAGAACCCAAATACATGGAGACTAAACAGCATCCTTCTAAAGAATGAATGGGTCAACCAGGAAATTAAAGAAGAATGGAAAAAAATTCATGGAAACAAATGAAGATGAAAACACAACAGTTCAAAATCTGTGGGACACAGCAAAGGCAGTCCTGAGAGGAAAATATATAGCAATACAAGCCTTTCTCAATAAACAAGAAAGGTCTCAAATACACAACCTAACCCTACACCTAAAGGAGCTGGAGAAAGAACAACAAAGAAAGCCTAAACCCAGCAGGAGAAGAAAAATCATAATGATCACAGCAGAAATCAATGAAATAGAAACCAAAAGAATAGAACAAATCAATGAAACTAGGAGCTGGTTCTTTGAAAGAATTAATAAGATTGATAACCCCCTGGCCAGACTTATCAAAAAGAAAAGAGAAAGGACCCAAATAAATAAAATCATGAATGAAAGAAGAGAGATCACAATCAACACCAAAGAAATACAAACAATTAT
The DNA here is from genome assembly GCA_003697995.1 of Taxidea taxus jeffersonii. NCBI lineage: Eukaryota > Metazoa > Chordata > Mammalia > Carnivora > Mustelidae > Taxidea > Taxidea taxus. The sequence continues at coordinate 52,143 of ML093194.1, forward strand.
AAGAAAATATTATGAGCAACTCTACACCAGCAAATTTGACAATCTGGAAGAAATGGATGCATTCCTAGAGACATATAAACTACCACCACAACTGAACCAGGAAGAAATAGAAAACCTGAACAGGCCCATAACCAGTAAGGAGATTGAAACAGTCATCAAAAATCTCCAAACAAACAAAAGCCCAGGGCCAGATGGTTTTCCAGGGGAATTCCACCAAACATTTAAAGAAGAATTAATTCCTATTCTCCTGAAACTGTTCAAAAGAATAGAAATGGAATGAACACTTCCAAACTCATTTTATGAGGCCAGCATCACCTTGATCCCCAAACCAGACAAAGATCCCATTAAAAAAGAGAATTACAGACCAATATCCTTGATGAACACAGATACAAAAATTCTCACCAAAATACTAGCCAATAGGATCCAACAGTACATTAAAAGGATTATTCACCACGACCAAGTGGGATTTATTCCAGGGCAGCAAGGTTGGTTCAACATCTGAAAATCAATCAATGTGATACAATACATTAACAAAAGAAAGAACAAGAACCATATGATACTCTCAATAGATGCTGAAAAAGCATTTGACAAAGTACAGCATCCCTTCCTGATCAAAACTCTTCAAAGTGTAGGGATAGAGGGCACATACCTCAATATTATCAAAGCCATCTATGAAAAACCCACCACAAGTGTCATTCTCAATGGAGAAAAACTAAGAGCTTTTCCGCTAAGGTCAGGAACATGGCAGGGATGTCCGTTATCACCACTGCTATTCAACATAGTACTAGAAGTCCAAGTCCTAGCCTCAGCAATCAGACAACAAAAAGAAATTAAAGGCATCCAAATCGGCAAGGAAGAAGTCAAACTATCACTCTTTGCAAATGATATGATACTATATGTGGAAAACCCAAAAGGCTCCACTCCAAAACTGCTAGAGCTTGTACAGGAATTCAGTAAAGTGTCAGGATATAAAATCAATGCACAGAAATCAGTTGCATTTCTTTACACCAACAACAAGACAGAAGAAAGAGAAATTAAGGAGTCAATCCCATTTATAATTACACCCAAAACCATAAGATACCTAGGAATAAACCTAACCAAAGAGGCAAAGAATCTACACTCAGAAAACTACAAAGTACTCATGAAAGAAATTGAGGAAGACACAAAGAAATGGAAAAATGTTCCATGCTCATGGATTGGAAGAATAAATATTGTGAAAATGTCTATGCTACCTAAATCTATGTACACATTTAATGTAATGCCTATCAAAATCCCATCCAATTTTTTCAAAGACATGGAACAAATAATCCTAAAATTTATATGGAGCCAGAAAAGACCTCAAATAGCCAAAGGAATGTTGAAAAAGAAAGCCAAAGTGGGTGGCATCACAATTCCAGACTTCAAGCTCTATTACAAAGCTGTCATCATCAAGATAGTATGGTAATGGCACAAAAACAGACACATAGATCAATGGAACAGAATAGAGAGCCCAGAAATAGACCCTCAACTCTAAGGTCAACTAATCTTCGACAAAGCAGGAAACAATATCCAATGGAAAAAGACAGCCTCTTCAACAAATGGTGGGAAAATTGGACAGCCGCATGCAGAAAAATGAAATTGGACCATTTCCTCACACCACACACGAAAACAGACTCAAAATGGATGAAGGACCTCAACGTGAGAAAGGAATCCATCAAAATCTTTGAGGAGAACTCAAGCAGCAGCCTCTTCGACCTCAGCCACAGGAGCTTCTTCCTAGGAACAATGCCAAAGGCAAGGGAAGCAAGGGAAAAAATGAACTATTGGGACTTCATCAAGATAAAAGCTTTTGCACAGCCAAGGAAACAGTCAACAATACCAAAGACAACTGACAGAATGGGAAAAGCTATTTGCAAACAACATATCAGATAAAGGATTAGTATCCAAAATCTATAAAGAGCTTAGCAAACTCAACACCCAAAGAACAAATAATCCAATCAAGAAATGGGCAGAGGACATGATCAGACATTTCTGCAAAGAAGACATCCATATGGCCAACAGACACGAAAAAGTGCTCCATATCACTCGGCATCAGGGAAATACTAATCAAAACCACAATGAGATACCACCTCACACCAGTCAGAATGGTGAAAATTAACAAGTCAGGACAAGTCACTTTGTCAGGAAATGACAGATGCTAGCGAGGATATGGATAAAGGGGAATCCTCCTACACTGTTGGTGGAAATGCAAGCTGGTGCAACCACTCTGGAAAACAGCATGGAGATTCCTCAAAAAGTTGAAAATAGAGCTACCTTATGACCCAGCAATTGCACTACTGGGTATTTACCCTAAAGATACAGACGTAGTGATCCAAAGGGGCACGTGCACCCGAATGTTTATAGCAGCAATGTCCACAATAGCCACACTATGGAAAAAAACCTAGATTCCATCAAGAGATGAATGGATAAAGAAGATGTGATATGTATATACAATGGAATGCTCTGCAGCCATCAAAAGAAATGAAATCTTGCCATTTGAGATGATTTGGATGGAACTAGAGGGTATTATGCTTAGCAAAATAAGTCAATTGGAGAAAGACAACTATCATATGATCTCCCTGATATGAAGAAGTAGAGATGCAAAGTGGGGGGATCAGGGGTAGGAAAGGAATAAATGAAATAAGATGGGATCAGGAGGGATACAAACCATAAGAGACTCTTAATGTCACAAAACAAACTGAGGGGGGCTGGGGGGAGGAGGGGACGAATAGGGTGGTGCGGTTATGGACATTGGGTAGGATATGTGCTATGGTGAGTGCTGAGAAGTATGTAAACCTGGGGATTCACAGACCTGTACCCCTGGGCGTAATAATACATTATATGTTTATTAATTTTTTTTAAAAAAGAGTAATTCTGTTTGATAGATACTAAAGCAGAAAAATTATAGGTTATTTTGGAACACTCAAGGATTTTTTCCCCTCATGTATTTCCACGTGTGATCATTAGTATGACATTTGTCAATATGGAGCTCCTGTCTGAAGTTAGGGCAACCTTCAGAAAGACACGGAACTTTCAAGTCCAAATAGTACTATTTTCCAATAAGGAAGAGGAATTCTTCCAAAGTCCAGTATCATATTCACAAGATAGTTGTACTAGGTATTCCAGTCAAAATTCTCCACAGAAACAGAACCAGTAGGATGAGCATGTGTGTATTAGCATGTGCATAGGCATACCTCATTTTCTTGTGCTTTGCTGTTACTGCATTTTTAACAAATCGAAGGTTTGTGGTAATGCTGTGATAGCATCACTTTTCCAACAGCATTTGCTCTCTTTATGTCTCTCACGTTTTGGTAATTCTCATAATATTTCCAACTTTTTCATTAATATTATATTTGTTATGATATCTTTGATCATTGATCTTTGATATTACTATTGTATATTATAGTTGTTTTAGGGGTGCTATGAACCATCCCCATATGAGACAGTGAACTTAATCATCCATAAGTGTTGTGTGTTGTTCTGACTGTTCTACCGACTAACTGTTCCACCATCTCTCTCCCTCTCCTTGGGCTTCTCTATTCCCCAAGACAATAATATTGAGATTAGGCCAATTAATAGCCTTGCAAAGGCCTCTAGGTGTTCAGTGGAAGGGAAGTGTTGCACATCTCCTACTTTAAATCAAATCCTGGGAATTATTAAGCTCAGTGAAGAAGATGTGTTGAAAGCTTAGATAGGCTGAACAGTAGGCCTCTTGTGTTAAATAGTCAGCCAAATTGCAAATATAAAGAAAAGATTCCTAAAGAAAAATAAAAGTACTACTCTAGCAGGGCCTGGCTGGCTCAGACAGTGAAGCATGCAAATTTTGATCTCTGGGTTGTAGGTATGAGCCCCATGTTGGGGCTTAAAAATAATAAAATAAAATAATAAAATAAAAATAATAAATTAATAAATAAAATAAAAATACTTAAAAATAATAAAATAAAAACACTGAAGTACTACTTCAGTGAACATATGAATGAGAAAAAAAAGTGAAATAGTCTTATTGCTGATACAAATAATGTTTTACTGTTCTAGTTAGAAGATCAAACCATCCACCACATTAAGTCAAAGCCTAATCCCAAGCAAGACTCTTCAATTCTGTGAAGGCTGAGAGAGGTGAAGAAGCTGCAGAAGAAAAGTTTGAAGCTGGCAGAGGTTGGTTCATGAGGTTTAACATAACATGAAAGTATTTGATGTGTTGCAATATTTGTTTTATTATGGTGATCTGGAACTCAACCTGTAATATCTCCGAGATATGACTGTATGTAAATATATCTAGATATGTGTGTGTGTGTATATATGTATATACATAAGGAATTAGCTTACATGATTGAACAGGCTGGTTAAGTCCAAAATCTGCAGAGCAAGCTGCTGACTGGTGATGCAAAGAATAGTTGATATCGCATCGCTGGTCCAAAGCCAATCAGTCTGGAAGCAGAATTTCTCTTCCTCAGGGGTCTTTGGTATTTTCTCTGAAGACCTTATTTAACTGATTGGATGAGGCTTACCTACATTATGGAGGGCGATATGTTTTATTGAAATTGATCAATTTAAATATTAATTGCATCTAAAAAATACCTTTATAGCCTCTTCCAGGCTGATGTTTAACCCCAAACTGGCAATTATGGCCTAGCCAAGGTGACACATAAAATTAACCATCACACTAGCTGAAATGTATTCTCTGTATTTATGGGTGTTTGGGCTAATAATTTCATGTGGAGGGACTTATGCTAGAGTAGTACATCTATCTTCTTTCCCTAATATTTACAGTTCCCAGAAAAGAAGTAAGAATCTGATTGCCAGTGGCATGAGTATCTCTATGCTTCTCATTGATGGAATTAATCAATTAAAAATATGAAAATACTGAAGACTCGTTTTCTCTCTTTTATCCGTCTCAGATACATGGCAATTCTCATCTGGTACTAAGAGTGGACTCTTCTAGTATTTAGACTACAGAGAGATGCATGGTGTTAGCATGTTCTTCTCAATGCACATTTAAAGACCGACTCTTGAGTCAACTTTGTTAATATTGCAGCTGACATTTTGAATTCTACTTGCCTTCTATAAATTGTCACTTAAATTCAGAAAAAAAAAAGTGTACTTATTAGTATTTAGAATTTTTTTTTTAATTTATTTATTTGTTAGAGAGAGAGAGAGAGTGAGCACAGGCAGACAGAGGCAGAGGGAGAAGCAGGCTCCCTGCCGAGCAAGGAGCCCGATGTGGGACTCGATCCCAGGATGCTGGGATCATGACCTGAGCTGAAGGCAGCTGCTTAACCAACTGAGCCACCCAGGCGTCCCTGTACTTATTAGTATTTAAAACCAAAGCAACTTAGTCTTTGTCTAGGACCTTGGGAAATAGACAAAAACTGGCTCTTGATAACTACAATAACAAGTGGACATCAGTTTATGGAGAAGTCATGTGGGTTGCTTTAGGTGTTCACCTAAATTAGTACAGCTGACATGGGATTGTCTCAGTGGGTCATTGCAGTTTATGGACATTTTGTCTATCGGTGAGTAGCTAGCATTGTAGACCCAGGGGCATTGGTTAATAAATAGAAACTGGCCTTAGAGGGGCTACATCCTAATAAGGGGAGAAGAGATGGATGTCTTCAATTGGTCTTCACTTGATTCTTACACATACCAAAATAAACACCCCTGAGACCAATATTAAGTTACACAGAATGGAGTCTTGAAGTCTTAGTTAAAATTTTTTATAAAGCCTTTTAGGCATTGGTGAATGGAATAATTTTCAGCTACTTTTATTTAATTTCTCAGTCAGACCTACAGCCCTGGACCTTAACTTGCCAAAATAGCTAAATTACAGAGCAATATGGTACTCCATGCCAGGCTTAGTTAATCAGCACTATATTGGCTGTCCAAATTCTATTTACCTAATATTTAGAGCTGTTATCAGGATCAGTAAAAAGAACTGTGGAGAAATTAACCTCTTAGAATTATGTATCTCATCCACAGCTTTAGGAGTCATACTCTATATGTGATCTCAAGTTGGTTCAATATTTATTAAATACATAAAGATTGGCAATAACTTTAAATTTCAGGGACTCAGTCTATGGCTTCATTCAAGAATCAGAGAAAAACATTTACTAGTGAACATATGAAAGGAAATGGGGATATTATTACATAAAACAGTAGTCTTCATTTATTTTTTTTTTTACTTTTGCCCTTGTATGTCCAAAAGAATTTTGAGAACTATGTACCCTCAAATAAAACTTTAGATTGATAGTTTGAATCTGTTTATTCAATTTGAATTCAATTTGAATTCAATTTGGTTATTTGAATAAATAATTAATTTATTCAATTAATCTGGTTAAACTAGTTGTGAAGATGATAGTTTCAGTAATACTGTAGGAACTGACACTTTAAAATAAAATAACCTTGTTTAACTAGAATCAATGAGATCCAGTACCATAGCACTGTTGTGACTTAATACCAATCATCTTTAAAAATATATAAAATAAATAAGCTTGATTTTAAAAATGAAAAATTTTACACCATTTCTTTTTTCTTTGAACTTGTATTCGCATTTTATTTCTGCCATATAATTTTATTCAATATACATATTTTCATGCTTAAAAGACTCTTGTATGCTATCCATTGCATTCCCAGCATCAACAAAAACATACATATAGCTAAATTTTCTTAATTGAAAATTTTCTATTTGCCCTAGGCTCTAAGTTTAAAATTTTTAATTAACTTATTCTTGTAACTATTTACTTGAATTGATCAAAACAATAGAAATGTAAAATTTGGCAGTTACTCTTTAAACCTTGTTTAAAAGTATTAAATCTTTTATTGGGATAATTGTAACTTGTAATTTTAGGTAAATCTTTAATTGGGATAATTATAACATAATTTCAAGTAATTCTCATATACACAGATGACTCATTTGTGTCTAAATAAAAAAAGCAGGATTTAAGGAGTTAGTGTAAGTTCCATTTTTATAGTTTATTGTTACTAATGTACACGCTAAAAAAAAGAGGTTGTATTAACAAATGCAAGTATTGTTTTGTTTTGTGGAAGTTTGTTTTTTATCCTAAATCACTGGAAAATATGCCAGTGAGGCATTAAAATAAGTTTATCATCTAACAATTGTCCTGTTTAGTTGATTCTATTCATTTATTTTTTCTTCTTTGTTTTTTTCTTTCTCTTTTGCTTTGAGAACCTTGTCAATCAATTACATTTCAAAGTTGTCAAGGCTGTCTAAATTTCATTTCAACACATTTTACCAAAAAAATATACATAATAAATAGTTTTATTTTTTTCTCAAAGTATACTTTTATCAAAATCCTAATACCACAAATAAGGGTCACTTCATTCATTGAACATGAGACCCACCTAACTTAATTATCAAAATTAACCATTATCATTATCAAGTTAACCAGCTAATCAGAATTAATTTAATTATACAAAGAATCTAATATTATTTTCTAATATAAGTAAATGTGTTAATATGATTTAGGGAAATGTAAAAACGATATATAAATTATGGAATCCACTTTGTGACATACATTGCTAAAATTAGCTAAATCAAGATTAAAATTAATAGTGTCAAATAATTAATTTAGACTTTTTCATAATAAGTTGAAAAACATAAATAATCCAACATTCTGTTTCCTATAATTTAGTTTTTAGTACACATATATATTTTTTCCCCTGAAATGAAGAATATAATAGACACTGTGTTTGTTGGTAAATGACAGTGCATAACTATGTTGACATAGGGTACAACTTTTATTAGTAATAAATAAGAACCATGTTAAAAAAGTAAGAACCAACACAGAAATAACCATTAAGACATCACAACCAAACCATTTGTATGTATTTAATGAATAAAGACAGAGCTATACTATTTTTTAAAAGATGAACACATTTCAAGACTTTTTGTTAAACATTGAAATGATAAAATGATAATATAATTGTAAATAGAATGAGCATTTCATATGATTTGATAAAATGATTTAAAATAATATCTGATTATTACACATTCACTGAATCTGGTGGAATCATACAAAATATCTGTCTGTCAGTTTTCTCAAGCATAACTTGGAATATTTGATGGTCCTTGAAAAATGTTCTGATTTTATTTAAAATAACCAATATCATAAGCAGTACTGTTTCTTCTGTTAGAAGTTTCTGTCAAAGAGCCATCCCTGTGACCAAGTATTAAAATAACTGAAAATAATGGAAAAAAATAAATAAAATAACTGAAAATGATTTTTATAATCAAAGACAATAAAAATCATTTTTACATTCATAATTTTTAAACCAATGTTGTCTTTGCTTTGATCTTACCAGACTTTTGCACATATATGGACCATGGAATTCATGATGTCCCTAAATGAAAACTGCCATCAATCTTACCACTCATACTATGTGAAGCATCCAATTTAAATATCTCAACAAATCTCCCCATTTCTAATATATAATATCTCTAACATTTCTAATATCTCTCCATTTCTAAGTAATGCATTATGTAAAAGATACCAAATTCTTAAAGCACTAATGTGGATTTACGGAACTTTGAATCATCATTAAAAGTTTTCTCCAAAAAATATTGTTTTAATTGTCTCATGGTTAGGATCTCTCATTTTTACTTCCAGAACAGAGCATAACTGCAAAATTCAGGATGAGAAATCCTCTCCCTTTTGTAAAGTAGAAGGACTACTATGAACCCACTAGGGAAAAGAATACATGAAAGTTGAGAAGGCAGAAAGTATGCCCCTGGGAAGATTTCTATGTAGCTCCAGGGGTTCACACATCCCATTTTAAAGACCATTGATTTTAAAATACTCAGAATACTGAGAATGAAAACACAGGGAAGACAAAATTTATCTGAAAATACTCAGTGTTCTTTGATGGAGGAAGGAAATAGCTTAATGGAATTATTACAGGCTCAAAGATAAATAAAGCAATTATGTAAGTCTGTGTTTGAAAAGCTCAATCTCTATCAGTGTGCTGGAATGTAAATGACAACGGGATTGGTTTTAAAAATATATTTCAATACAACTCTCAGAGCAGAAGCAATGGGGGAATGATAGAAATATCAGAAAGAGAAGGTTATTTTTTTTTTTCTTAGAAGAAAGATTATAATGTTATAGGACAAGCCTGAGGTTAGGTAAGGAATATCAAAGATGTGCCTCAGTCCACTGCAGGTGAAGATACGATAAGAAAAAGGGGAATTATTTTAGTTACTATTATGTATGAAAAAAATGCATGGTGATCAATGTTATAAAACTGAAAAAGAAAGCCAAGACCTCAGTGAGGAAACAAGTGACTGAGCGTAGCCCCAGGTACCAGATACTCAGAACTGACAGGAAAATGGACCAGAAGTAATTTTGAATATGTCGAATATAAAGGAGAATATGTCAAGTAAGTCCTGCTAGCTAATGTTGCCAAATTACAACCCTCTCAACTTCGCAGAAAGTCAGAAATGTCCCAGCAGCTACACCCACAGAACAGGTACATTATACAAAGATAAGCTTCCCCACAAGGAAACTTTAAATAGGGTAAATGTTCTGTTATAGTCTCATGAGATATTTCTTCCCCGCTGGGTTTTAGTTCACAATTTGCTCTCTTTGGACAGCAGTGGTAGGCTGTCCAATGAGGCCATGCCCTAGAAGAGTTTGCTTCTCCCCATAGTACTGTTGAGGCTCTCCTGTGGTTTTCAGCAGGAGGAGTAAATTATCTGCTCTATGTGATGAAGTATTGATTTCTGGGTAGAGTATTTTTGCCTTGGACAAGACTTTAGCAACTGGAAAGTTACTTACATTTCTAAACTGTATGATGGGAGCTTGTACTGTGCCTTTGCTATCCAGTTAAAAGAGTTAATACTGTTAATACTCTTTAAAAATTAAGGAATGTGAGTTTGCATTGCATTAGTTCAAATTTTGAAAGTGCTAAAGAAACCACATCCAGAGCTTTTAAAGAGAGCCTAGGTTGTTGCTGCTGAAAGGACCCCAAATATACCCAGGTTTCAAAAAAAAAAAAAATCTATTCTGGCTAAGAGAGAGCAAAATAAGAAATTGGGGATTTTTTTCCAAACTTTAATTTTTTTAAAAAATCTGTAATTAATTACCCTGGACATTGATCATACTTTCACTTACGAGGAATGGAGATTTCATTTGGGTATTAAATTATTTTCTCAGAATGTAATTCAAATCATAAGACTCTCTCTGTCATTGGCATCTGTGTTGCATAAACCCTGTAGAGTTCTATTGCACAGAACTGGACTCTGGACACAATTTGGACACATTTTGAGAGGAGAATTAGTAAGGGATGCTGTTTGGGTCTTGGAATTAAATATATTAATGTTATTTTATTACCTAATTTAAAATTTTCTCATGATTAGAGGTAAACTGATGGCTAGTGCCTCCCCTCAAAATACAAAACAAAACAAACAAAAGGAGCAATCCTAGGAACTGTAGGGAAGCCCAGCTAATTTCTGGTCTCTTCTCCTGGTGGGCCAGCCATGTTTGATTGACTACAAACCTAATTGTTAAAGTCTAGTGAGAGAGAGGAAAGTATACAGTATTGAGTAAGTGTATGGGGGAAGGGCACTCATTCATTACTCCTCCTATAAGTGTAGAAGAGAGCAAAATTTTACTCTACTGCCCAGGTGGAAAAGTAATAGAGTAAACATTTCCAGCTGCATTGTACCCTCACTCATTCTGCCCCACAGAGGAATGTCTTATATGATTAATGACTTCGGCAGAAGAAAATTAATTTCCTTTTATTCTGTATCCTTTTCTATATTTGCCTTCCAGGTTGTACTTTGCTTGTTGCTTCAGGGCAGGATGTGGTCAGCCAGATAGGTCAATAACTGAGTAGATCAATCTGCTAAATATAGGGGTTAGCTCACTTTTCCCACAATGTATCCAAAAGTATGTTCTTCCATCAACCTAACTAGCAATAAATGTAAATATGTCTGATCCCTAAATGTTTGACCCATGTCTATATTTCAACTAGTTATGAACTCAGGAGGACACATTGGGGATGTTATTGCTATTCTGGATAAAATACAGAGATTTTGGTACTATGTGTCAACTGATTGGGCTTACTATTTCCCTATGCCTTAGAAGTCTCATTGTTGCCAGCTAAGTGTTACATCTATTCTTTAATTTTCTCATGATCACTTTTTAATGACAGACAGTAATCAGTGCAAAACCTAATGTCTCCTGCCTAGAAATATCAAAAACATACATGAACGGTAACAAGGAAAAAGGAGAGAGTTTGGTTTCTAATAAAAAGCATTCTGAGAGCAATATTTTAAAAATTGCAATAGATATAACTGAATTTTTATTCAAATTATGAAACGTCAATACTTTGTTCAAAAGGAAATATTTATTTTCCTAAATTCATCTTACTCCAAAGTAATCAGCAGTAAAGAATGTTTTTTGACAAGTATAAATCTCTGATTTAAATAAAAACTGCTACTTTACAAACTCTACCTGGTTTGCATCAAAAAGACAATGGTCACATTTGTTAACATTGTTCATTTTTTTAAATCTAAAGAAATTAAAATAAATCACACAAATTGCAATCATTAACTAGAATTTTTGTATCCTATTGAACACATGTATAATTATGTTAAGCTAATTAATTTAAACTAATTAATAATTACCTTCCTGTTTTCTTCTGTCACCATCTTGCCCTCCAATTAAGAGATGTGGTAGTTTTTAACTTATTATACATATGAATTTTCCTCTGTAGTAGGATGCTTTGGCTGCAAGGAAAAGAAAAATCTATGAAACACAGCCTAAAAACTAACACATGTAATCTCATATAACAAAAAATATGAAGATTGTATGATCCTCCAAAATGGACCTGTCAGCAATATCGTTAACTTCCCAGGTTCTTTTCATGTCTCTGTTCAGCCTTTTTCAATGATTGGCTTATCCTCTAATTACTCTCTTTTTTATCCAAAGAGAGCTACCATATTTCCAGGTGTCATGTGCAGATAGAAGACAATATCCAAATCCCGACAAGTCTCTTTACTCACATGCATTTTTTTTTCCCAAAAACAAGAAAAAATTTTTCAGAAGTTTCCAGTAGAGCTCTTATTACTTTTGGCCAAAATCAGATCTCCTACACCTTTCTAAGCCAATAAAGAAAAACAAAATGAATTATTTGGAGTGACATTTAAATATTCAACAGTCAGTATAGCATAATCACCTATCAGAACAGAATATTACTAATTAAAATGAACAATGGTCACCAACCATATGTATGAATATTCAAGTGTTTACTATCTATGCGTATGGCACTAGGAAGTACTTATTATTTGCTTAGACTAATGGTTCTTAAATTATATTCCCTGAACCAGCAACATCAGCATCATTTAGGAACTTGTTAAAAATGGAAGCTCTCAGATCCCATCTCATAGCAACTGAATTTAAAAAATCTGAGGGTGGGACCCAGCAATTTGTCTTAGCAAGTCCCCTAGATAAATACAATGCATGTTTGCATTGTGGATTTAGCCCAATCATAATCTCTAACCTAAAATGCATAGTCATCAGATAAATACCTGAATTAGGTAATTATTATAGCCAGATACTATAAAGCTAAAACTAATAATCTAATATGAAAAAAGAAATGGAGGGAGCAGGTATTGGGCAGGAAACCAACAGTGTTTCTGTCATATTCACCCTTTCTTTGGTATCTTTAAAAAATAACTCCCTTTGAAAATAATATTACTTACATTACAGCATGCATTGCAAAATACAGAAAAGTTATGAAGAGTGGTCATATAACACACAAATTAAAGTAGAAATTTGATATGACATTGTGATTATTTATACTATGTTTGCTTAAAAAAACTGTAGTGGAAATAATCATAAAAAATTACGGCTCTTGAGGCGTCGGGGTGGCTCACTCACTCAGTTGAGTGGCTGCCTTCTGCTCGGGTCAGGATCCCAGGGTACTGGGATCGAGCCCCGCATCAGGCTCCCTGCTCAGCGGGGAATCTGCTTCTCCCTCTCCCTCTGCTGCTCTGCCTACGTGTACTCTGTATCTCTCTGTCAAGTAAGTGAATAAAATCTTAAAAAAAAAAAAATTATGGCTCTTTTTTTGTAATGATCATGTTAAGATAAAATAAGCTAGAGACATTTCAAATGGAAGTGAGTTAATAAATTATCTGATCCTACCAGTAATTACTGAGCACCTATTACATGCCTGACTCTATGGTATACACTAATTAAGTTGCATTTCTTTTTAAACCAGTTCAAAGATATCCCCCCTCAATGTAAATGAGTAGGAAGGGAATATTATTGTGAAGGAATCTCTCAGGTCCAAAATTCTTAGGGCCACAAGCTTCTTCTTTGGAGAGAGTCATTGCTTCATCATTGATTTATTATGATATGAAACAACAGTGATAGTCTTAGTATAGAATAGTTTAATGTTGAGCACATGTACAGATAACGAATACTATTTTACTAATCTATAATCTCTTCAGTGGTTTCTCTCACCTTTTTTGAACTCCCTGGAGGGAGTTACTTGTGATAATGCTTCTAGAGTGAGAAGCATTTTCAAAAGTTCAGATTTGCACTTCATTGCCAATTTCCCTACAGAGGTAGGAGGATCACAGTTATTTTCTTTAAAAGAGATGTAAGTTAAAGAAAAAAGGCAAACTTTAAAGCTTTCAGGACATCAAACAGAATAATCAGATATTTTATAAAATATATATCTCATATGTCAGCCAATATGTGTTTTCAACAGAAGAAAAAAGTTGTAAAAATCCTCAAACAACAATGATTTTCGTGCATACAAATTTAAATGTTAACTTTGGGCTTATTTTAATTCTACTGAAATATTTAAACTAGTTTTATCATATTGCTTCTTATTTCCTAACCCCTTTGACAAATACTCTTTACACAAAAAGTGAGACATTTGCAAGCTGATGAATCATTATCAATTCATGAGGTATGAATATGCAGTGAAATTTGCAGCTAAAGGATATTAATAACTTGCAAGTTTGTAGTTATCTGTTATATTTCTTCTACCCAGCAGGTACTAGCACTTTGAACATTTTGAATTTGTCATATATTAATATTAGAATTTATCAGATTAAATTCAAAATTTATGGATTAAAAATTAGGTTAAAAATATCATATTTGCTTATACATTTCTCCCTCATGTAGTCTTATTCCCATGCTCAATTTTAAGAATTCAATGTTTTAATTCAATTCTATGTTTTTCTGTTAAATTATCAAATATTTAAAAAGTAAGAGTCTTTCTAAAGTTTTAGCTAGCACATTTGAAGAATATATAATTATTCTGTTTGCAAAAATGTAAGAAATCAGACTTGCAGAAGTATTAACAGCAGACTCTACTCTCTCCAGCCAAATTTCAGAGATTATACTTGAGCAAAAATTTTGCTCATGATTGTGGAGGCTAAGTACATCAAGGTTACTCACTGAAAATAGCAACTCTACTAAACTGGAGAGAATGCATTATTTTATACCTCACTGAAAAAAATAAAATCTGGAATTAAAGTTGTAATTTGATATTGATTATAAAGCATCCTGATTTTAGAGCTATTAAGATGTATAAATACTTAGGCTCTAGACTGATGAAATAAACTATGTCATATGTTTCCCTTCCTGTTGGCATTTTTCTCAGAAATAAAAAAGACTCATGCAAATTAAGAGTGCACTACTACTAGAAAGTGTATTATGTTTTTGGAAAACTTTTTATTAGAACAATATCAAACTGCACAGTTCAGATTTTTACCTTAGTTTAATCCATTACTTTATGTTGGGTAAAACCAATACTACTAAAATGTTTTGCCAGAAAGAGTTACTTTAAGGTTTAGACCTAACAACACCACAGTAGCTCATCGACAATCTAGAATCTGGGACTAAATCAGAGGTCTAAATAGAGAGGATCTATTTCACAATCATTGCTTGTCAATGGCTCTCTATTGCCTACAAGAGTAAAGTGCAAACCCTCAGCACCATCTACATGCAGGCTGGAGCCACATCCATACCTTCCTCATGACATCTCATCTAAGCTCCTCTGTTGCACTCCATACAACCACCATACACAGTAACAGCTTCATATTTCTGTTTCACAGGTGCCCTTCCACTATAGACTCCATGGAATATTCCTCTCCATATTTCTCCTTTCCAAGTAGCTCTTCTTCTCTGAAAACTTTCCTAACCTACTTATAAAAAAGCTTCCCCCTAACCACCACTGTTTCTGGCACCTATTTTATAGTGAGAGAGTGTGTGTGTGTGTGTGTGTGTGTGTGTGTGTGTGTGTGTGACTGTCAGCCTGTCTTTAAATTCCTGAAAGGGGACGATCACGTCCTTCATCTCTGTTTCTCCTTTAACAATAATAATGAGATGTACATAATCAGCATTCAAAGAATCTGTTGAATTAATAATTATTTAATTAAATCAGATCTATACACACAGTTATACTTCCATCAAACAGATTAGATTCAAGTTCCTTTTCAGAATTTTTTTTTAAATTTTCCTTGTTTCATTGTGAAAATGATTAAGCATAAGCATTCTTTCTTTTCTACTCGAGAGAGGACTTAAGTGGTCCTTTCCTATCTGAAGAGTGAGATCCTTGCTTAGGACCTCATTTTTGAAAGGAAACTTAGATGCTTTGTTATTAAAATTTCTGTCTTTTATTTAGATAGTATATATGGGATGGTAAAGAAATAACTTATTTTCAGTGAGATTTTTAAGGGAAGTAAAGGACAGAAAACTCTAAGAAATGTCTTAAATATTTCTTAGGACATAACCAAAAATAACTCCACAAGATTTCTCTTAGGTTGAATCAGAGTTCAGATTTTATTTTCTCCTCCCTTTTAAAAATAGAAATGCAATAATGCAGGAGGATAGGTAGGACTCTCCATTCGACACAGATATCACCGATTCACACTTGCTCTAACAATGAAACATGCTTGGTGTGGCTGCTTTCCAATGGTGATTTCATTTCTTTTGACTAACACCCCTGACCAAACACATATTCTCAATCACTGTATAAAAACCACCAACTATTTATTCACACCAGCTCTCTTTCTTCTTACACTCTTTCCTTACCACGAAGAGAAAAAGACTTTGAAAATACTTCCATCTCCTTATATCCCCACCAAGAGACAAAACTCTGGGAAGTACTTTATTTCTCTACTACATCCCCACTCAGAAGTTTGCTGTGATTGTTTAGGACTTTCAGTTTCTTATAAAAGTTTGTTTCTTCTACTTTAAGAAGCCATAACTTGGATTGATCATATATTTTTAGTTACTGTATCTTTGACCATCACTCACCACTGAATTATTTTTCTTCTCTTCTCATTGAGATCACTGATCTGGTTCATTTGATGTTTACTAAGAGTTTTGCTTGAATACTAAATATGAGGATAATACATGTTATGAAGGCTTATATATTCTCCAACATTTCACAGCTGTGTGAAAGCTCTCTTAGCTGAGTAGAAGATTCTTGGGTTGAAGTCCATTTGTCTCAAGAATCTATATTATCTTGCAATATCTCAGGTCACTGAGGAAAAATTATGTTCCTTTGCTTATAACTTGAGTCTTCTATGTGGCAGACTATAAGATTTTTTTAACCTTGGAGTTCAGGAATTTTTCTGGGATATACCTAGGTCTGTGTCCCAACAATCCTGTCTGGAAATCAGTGAACTACGGTAATTTGCAGACTCAAATATTTTTTCACACTAGGGGAATCTCCTTCTTTCTTGGTTGAGTTACTGTTTTTCTTCCATCTGTTTCTTTTTCTCCTTTGGAATCCTCTATTATTCATACCTTATGTCTTTTGTACCTGTATTCTTTGCCTCTTTACTTCTACTTCATGATTTTCATCTCTTTACATTTTTGCTCTGTGTTTTGAGGTATTCTTCTACTTGATTTCCCAGGCCACTAATTCAAATCTCAACAATGATAATCTTTCCTTTTTATTCATTCTTTGAAATGTTTGTTTAGAAGCATGTTCTTTTACTGCTAGTAAGTTATTTTTTGTGTTGTGTTGACTCTCCACTGGTAGGTAGGTATATAGATGGAGATAGATACATAGATAATATATAGAGATAGGTAGAAATACAAATGTTGTTATAAATGTATGAAACCAGAAGTATAATATGCATTTATTGTCTGGATTTCCCTATAGAATTAAATAAGTTTATGATGTATCTTTTTTATGGTTGTTTCTGTTTTACTAATTCTTTAGTACAAGTTACTAAATGTTTTGGCTCTTAGAAGTGTTTTGCTGTTTTGATATTTCTGTGATAATCCTGTTAACTGTGCATATTCTAGAAGTCAGTATACATGTGTGTTAATATCTATGGGTTGAACAAGATATGGGGGAATTTTTTCTCTGGTTACATTGTCCATTTTATGAAAAATGTATTTAATAAATCCATACTACTTTTATAATGGAAAAATTCAAAGATTAATGTAAAAGCTTAAAAAATAAGTATGTTTATAGTACAACTTTAGCTACTTCACTGTTTACATATTCCTCATTTCATTTCTGACCAGCCACCCCTTCTTTGATTACCACCCTCTACCATTTGTATATAATTATGTAATCTCTTCAGAATGGAAATTTCTTCCAGGTTAAAGACTGTTTTTTCATTTACATAGATCTCACAATGTTAAAATGTTGCCTTGAAAAATGACAGATAAACAAGAAAGATGAATTAACAGATAAAATTTATAAAAGATAAATTAATAGCTAAAAAGTATTGTTCTACGTTTCATTGTTAATACTGTGTTCAGTTTCTATGCAAACGTTTGTTATTCAACATTGGTGAAATTCAGTGCTTAGATACTTCTTTCAGCTGAAAATACCCTAAAAGTACATCCATACATGCATCTATTTACATTTCTCATTTATTAATTTATTCATCAAACATTGATTTAGTGCTAATTGTGTTTCAAATACTTAGCTTAAGGCTTAGAATCCTTCTCTGTCTTTTTGTTTATTTTTCTTTTTATTTTTTTAATTAACATATAATATATTATTTGCTTCAGGGGTACAGATCTGTGAATCATCAGTCTTACACAATTCATAGCACTTACCGTAGCACATACCCTCCCCAATGTCCATAAACCAGCCACCCCTTCCCACCCCCCTCCCCTCCACCAACCCTCAGTTTGTTTTCTGAGATTAAGAGTCTCTTTTGTTTGTCTCCCTCCCTGGTCCAATCTTGTTTCATTTTCCCCTCCCCCACAGCCACCACACTGCCATTCAAATCCCTCATATGAGAGAGATCATATGATAATTATACTTCTCTGATTGACTTATTTTGGTTAGCATAACACCCTGTAGTTCCATCTACCTCATTACAAATGGCAAGATTTCAAGTTTTTTGTTAGCTGCAATATATATGTATATATGTATATATATACATACATATATATGTGTATATGTATATATATGTATGTATATATACCTCTCACATCTTCTTAATCCATTCATCTGTGGATGGACATCTAGGTTCTTTCCATAGTTTGGCTATTGTGGACATTGCTGCTATAAACTTTTGGGTGCACATCCTTCTTCAAATCACTACATTTTATCTTTAGGGTAAATGCCCAGTAGTTTGATTGCTGGGTTATTGCTGGGTTATGGGGAAGCTCTAGTTTCATCTTTTTGAGGAACCTCCATGCTGTTTTCCAGATTGGCTATCCCAGCTTGCATTCCCACCAACAATGATGATGGTTCCCCTTTCTCCACATCCTCACCAACATCTGTCATTTCCTGACTTGTTAATTTTAGCCATTCTGACTTATGTGAAGTGGTATCCTCACTGTGGTTTTGATTTGTATTTCCCTGATGGCAAGTGATATTGAGCACTGTTTCATCTGTCTGTTGTCCATTTGAATATCTTCTTTTTTTTTTTTTAAGATTTTATTTATTTATTAGACAGAGAGAGGGAGAGATCACAAGTAGGCAGAGAGACAGGTAAAGAGAAAGGGAAAAGCAGGCCTCTCGCTGAGCAGAGAGCCTGATGCAGGGCTCGATCCCAGGCTCTGGATCGATATTCGTGGCGAGTTTTTTATAGATGGCTTTGATGATATTGAGATGATATGTACTCTCTATCCCTACACTTTTAAGAGTTTTGATCAAGAAAGGATGCTGTACTTTTCAAATGCTTTTTAGCATCTGTTGAGAGTATCATATGGTTCTTGTTCTTTCTTTTATTAATGTATTGTATCACATTGATTGATTTGTTGGTGTTGAACCAACCTTGCAGCCCTGGAATAAATCCCACTTGGTCATGGTGAATAATCCTTTTAATGAACTGTTAGATCCTATTGGCTAGTATTTTGGTGAGAATTTTCGCATCTGTGTTCATCAAGGATATTGGTCTATAATTCTCCTTTTTGATGGGGTCTTTGTCGGGTTTTGGGATCAAGGTAATGCTGGCCTCATAAAATAAGTTTGGAAGTGTTCATTCCATTTCTATTTTTTGGAACAGTTTCAGGAGAATAGGAATTAATTCTTCTTGAAATGTTTGGTAGAATTCCCCTGGGAAGCCATCTGGCCCTGGGCTTTTGTTTGTTTGGAGATTTTTGATGGCTGTTTCAATCTCCTTACTGGTGATGGGCCTGTTCAGGTTTTCTATTTCTTCCTGGTTCAGTTGTGGTGGTAGTTTATATGTCTCTAGGAATGCATCCATTTCTTCCAGATTGTCAAATTTGCTGGCGTAGAGTTGCTCATAATATGTTCCTATAATTGTTTATATTTCCTTGGTGTGATTGTGATCTCTCCTCTTTCATTCATGATTTTATTTATTTGGGTCCTTTCTCTTTTCTTTTTGATAAGTCTGGCCAAGGGTTTATCAATCTTATTAATTCTTTCAAAGAACCACCTCCTGGTTTCATTGATTTGTTCTACTGTTCTTTTGGTTTCTATTTCATTGATTTCTGCTCTGATCATTATGATTTCTCTTCTCCTGCTGGATTTAGGCTTTCTTTGCTGTTCTTTCTCCAGCTCATTTGGGTGTAGGCCTAGGTTGTGTACTTGAGACATTTCTTGTTTCTTGAGAAAGCTTGTATCGCTAGATACTTTCCTCTCAGAACCGCCTTTGCTGTGTCCCACAGATTTTGAACAGTGTGTTTTCATTTTCTTTTGTTTCCATGAATTTTTTTCAATTCTTCTTTAATTTCCTGGTTGACCCATTTATTCTTCAGTAGGATGCTCTTTAGCTTCCATGTATTTGGGTTTTTTCCAACTTTCCTCTTGTGATTGATTTCTAGCTTCAGATCATTGTGGTCTGAAAATATGCAGGGAATGATTCGAATCTTTTGGTACCAGTTGAGAACTTATTTATGACCCAAGTTGTGGTCTATTCTGGAGAATGTTCCATGTGCCCTAGAGAAGAATGTGTATTCTGTTGCTTTGGGATAGAATATTCTGAATACATCTGTGATGTCTATCTGGTCCAGTGTGTAATTTAAGGCCTCTTTATTTCCTTGTTGATCTTTTGCTTGGATGATCTGTCCATTTCAGTGAAGGAGGTGTTAAAGTCCCCTACTATTATTGTATTATTGTTGATTTGTTTCTTTGATTTTGTTACTAATTGCTTTATATAGTTGGCTTCTCCCATGTTAGGGTCATAGATATTTAAAATTGTTAGATCTTCTTGTTGTACAGACCCTTTGAGTATGATATAGTGTCCTTCCTCGTCTCTTATTAAAGTCTTTGGCTTAAAATCTAATTGGTCTTATATGAGGTTTGCCACCTCAGCTTTCTTTTGATGCCCATTAGTATGGTAAATTTTTTTCCACCCCCTCACTTTAATTCTGGAAGTGTCCTTGCATCCAATATGAGTTTCTTTTAGACAGCATATTAATGGGTTTTGTTTTTTTATCCATTCTGAAACCCTGTGTCTTTTGATTGGGGCATTTAGCCCATTTACATTCGGGGTAACTATTGAAATATATGACTTTAGTGCCATTGTATTGCCTGTAAGGTGACTGTTACTGTATACTGTCTCTGTTCCTTTCTGGTCTACTACTTTTAGGCTCTCTCATTGCTTAGAGGTCCCCTTTCAATATTTCCTATAGGGCTGGTTTGGTGTTTGCAAATTTTCTTGATTTTTGTTTGTCCTGGAAGCTTTTTATCTCTCCTTCTATTTGCAATGATAGCCTAACTGGATGTAGTATTCTTGGCTGAATATTTTTCTCATTTATTGCTCTCAATATATCAAGCCAGTTCTTTCTGGCCTGCCAGGTCTCTATGGATAAGTATGCTGCCAATCTATTATTTCTACCATTTTGTGTTACAGACTTCTTGTCCCAAGCTGCTTTCAGGATTTTCTCCTTGTTACTGACACTTGTAAGTTTTACTATTAAATGATGGGGTGTGGACCTATTTTTACTGATTTTGATGGGAATTCTCTTTGCCTCCTGGATTTGATGCTTGTTCCCTTTGCCATATTAGGAATATTTTCTACTATAATTCACTCAAATATACCTTCTGTCTCTCTCTGTCTTTCTTCTTCTTCTGGAATCCCAATTATTCTAACACATTTTT
Source organism: Taxidea taxus jeffersonii (assembly GCA_003697995.1). Lineage (NCBI taxonomy): Eukaryota > Metazoa > Chordata > Mammalia > Carnivora > Mustelidae > Taxidea > Taxidea taxus. Next base: position 73,692 of record ML093194.1, read on the forward strand.
GTCTTCTGGCATCACTCATCTTTTGAATTTTCCCCTCATGGTCCATAGTTGTTTGTCTCTCTTTTGCTCAGCTTCTTTATTCTCCATCATTTAGTCTTCTATATCACTAATTCTCTCTTCTGCATCATTTATCCTAGCAGTAAAAGTCTTCATTTTTTATTGCACCTCATTAATAGCTTTTTTTATTTCAACTTGGTTAGATTTTTAGTACTTTTATTTCTCCAGAAAGGGAATCTCTAGTATCTTACATGCTTTTTTCAAGCCAAGCTAGCACCTTGATAATCATCTTCTGAACTCTAGTTCTGACATCTTACTAATGTCCATATTGATTAGGTCCCTAGCTGTCAGTACTGCATCTTTTTTTTTTTTTTTTTGAGGTGAGATTCTTACACCTTGTTGTTTTATCCAGATAAGAATAGGTGAATGAGAGAACAAAATACGAAAAGGGTAGAAATGACCCCAGGAAAATATACCCTAACCAAATCGGAAGAGACCTGAAATTGGGGGTGAAGAAAGGTGGAGGGAAAAAAATATTTTTTTTAATATTTAAAATATTTAAATATATATTAATTAATATATATATTAATATATATTAATATATATTTATATATATATATTATTTTGGTGAATAGAACAGAGCCACACTTGATTTTGGGTGTATTTTGGTTTGTTAGAAGAGACTGCCTTCCAAAATTTTAAAGAAAGAAAAACTTATATATATATATATATGGGTAAACACACTGAAGGGATGGAAAATGACTGTAAAATAGAGATTTAAAAAAGATTCTAAAAAGGAATTGATAAGAAGCTGGTTGAAGGGGCACCTGCGTGGCTCAGTGGGTTGAAGCCTCTGCCTTCGGCTCAGGTCATGATCTCAGGGTCCTGGGATCGAGCCCTGCATCAGGCTCTCTGCTTGGCAGGGAGCCTGCTTCCCTCTCTCTCTGCCTGCATCTCTACCTACTTGTGGTCTCTCTCTCTGTCAAATAAATAAATAAATAAAATCTTTAAAAAAAAAGAAGCTGGTTGAAAAATGAAAGAAAAAAAAAAGAGGAAAGAATGTGATCAGGCTGGATACTAGAACAAAACCATGTGCTAGATTTAGGATATATTTTGACCTGTTAGAAGAAACTGTATCCCAAAATTTTAAAGAAAGAAAAACCTGTATGTATACAAAAAAAACCTTAAACACAATGAAGAGATAGAATAGACTATGACACTGAAAATTTAAAAAGGTTTTTTTAAAAAGGTATTGATAAAATAGTTTGAAAATGTTAAAATAGGAAAGAGGAAAAAATTTTAAAAATAGAATAAGAAAAAAAAATTTAATTTAACTTTGAAAGACTAAAGGATAATGGGAGAAAAGCCATGAATTCTACGTGTTGCATTCCCTAGCTCCGGAATTCTACAATTTTAATTGATCAGTGAACTTAGTCTTGGATGGATGTTCTTGCTAATCTTATGGTGGAGTGGCCTATTGTAGTGATTCTCAAATATATTTGCCCCAGGCAGAATTGTACCACCCTTGCCAGGGGCCAGGATCAGTAATCTGCTGGGGTTGCTCTCCATGGCTTTTGTTCCCTGAACTCTTTCCATATAGCTTTGGAGGAGGAGAATCATAATGGCAGTCTCCCAAACTCCACTAAGGAAAGGCCAAGAGCTCTGAGCCCCACTCCTCAGTGCGACCTCAGAGAAAAGCAGTCGATCGCTCCTGTCTCCCTGGTTCCCAGCCATGCTCTGAGCTCACCCAACCTGTAATGGAGCATTTATATCTCTGGCAGAGGGCCCCATTTGGAGTCTTTAAACCCAGCAGATTCCTGCAGAGGAAGAAGGAGGTCTCCCTGGATCTGCCACCTATAGGGTCCCTGCTGGAAAAGCAGTGACCCAACTGTATCTCGGATCATGGTTTAAGGTAACCCTGAGCTGAGAGCCCTCTCCTCGGCTCCATCTCTGCAGGTGGCTTCCCCGCTCCTAAACCTAGGAGTTCTGCCACACTCAGGCACCCCTGGTCTTTTTGTGACCCTGCAGGGCCTGAGACCACACTGTCCCTGTGAGGATTCCACCTCCCGCTTAGCCTCTGGAGCATCATCTCAGTGGAGCAGACTTCTTAAAGTTCTGATTTGCCACTTGCCAGGAGTCGGTCTCTCCCCCTGGAGTCTCTCTTCCCATATATTGTCTTGGATTCACATCTCCACATATCCTGCCTTCCAGAATGTGGTCAGTTTTCTGTTCCTAGAATTGCTGCTCTTCTTCTCTTCAATCTCCTGTTGAGTTTGTAGGTATTCAGAATGGCTTGATAACTAGCTGAACTCCTAGGACCCAACAATATTTAGGTCTCTTACTCCTCTGCCATCTTGCTCCTCCCTTCTAATCCCTTCCCTGTCTTTCTAAAATGAGAAATATTCCAATGACATTCTTCCATCTCCCTTTTGGACCTCACTGGCCTGGTCTCCTCTAATGGTTCCACATTATCTTCTTCTCATTTAATCTTCTCTCATTTAGCAGTTCTCCCACCTCTATACTTGAAATACCATTCCATCACCTATCACATGTTCAGGTACTTTAATTTTGTTTATCCAAAAGAAGTTGGGGGAAAAAATAGGTCTTACTCTTTACTCATTTCTGCCCTCACCAACCTTCTGAAAAAGACTGATACTTTGGGGTAATAGTAACTGTAATGAAGTCTGTAGAAAGTTTAAAAAAAATCTTTTAGCATCAGAGTCAGAGTCTCTAGTCAACTCAGATGGACTGGATGGATGTAAAAAAATGGAATATGGCCTAATTCCTGCCATCAGTTGTGAACTGAAGTGATGTTTCTGTGTGCAGACTGAACAATGCCATAGGGCTGTGAATAGGCTCAAGCATTCTAACAGTGATGACAATAATGACAATAGTTACCACACAGGTAACTATATTTTAATACTCAAAAGTGTTATACACTTGAAAATGGTGAAACACATTTGCAAGTGTAATTGGTTTGTATACTACTTTTTGGTATTTTCATCATTAAGAAACAATGAATCAGGCCTATGGACAAAATTTTTCTCTAGGGCTATCAAAGCATTAGCTTGAACCTTTTGACTTTAGTACTCCCCTTGGTGTCCAGACAGTGAAGGCAGAAAAGGTTTACATATGTAGTATGAAGCAATCAATAGGAATAATGTCTAATGAAGACTACTACTTACTGTTATGTCTGCCTTCCTAGGATCAACAGTCTAAAGGGAAATTATGTGCTGAATTCACCTAACAACTCATTTTTCTTGGATGATTTGCAAAAGAAAAAAAAGAAAAACCTCATATATAAAAACACAAGATAATTTTGTGAGAAAGACTATCTTCTTGTTATAGAGTATCAGTCATGCAGTTAACAACTTAAATTCTGAAATACTACTAATTCTGTGCAATATAATATTGGAAGTGACTTATAATTATGTCTCACTAAGGAACAAGCAAAATTATTAACCAAGCTAAAGAAATGTTCTCTATTAGTTTAGTCTGGATTATCTCTTTGATTAGCTCAACATCTTGTATTTTTCAAGAGCCAGTGGGCTCCCTCTTGGAATGGCAGGGGATGAATTGAATCAGTGCACTATATTGTATCTAACCTATATATAACTGAAAATAATTTCTAGGCTCTGGGTTGCTCAGGATTTACATTCTAAGTGCTGCTTTAACTCCAATTAAATATAACACAGTCCTTTGCTTACTTTTCATTTTACAGAATGTTAACTGCCTTTTGAATTTAAGAGCACTGTCCTTGTGCACCACTAGGATCCTCAAGCATGTCCCTCCTTTGTGTCTGTGGACAATCACTTCCATGTTCCACTATCAACTGCTGAAGAGGGTAAGTTCTGTGGCCCCTTGTTTTAAGATTCAGACTGAAAAATTTTCCAAATCAAATAAGTTATGATGCTATTATTATTAGTCTAACTCTATTAAATTTTCTCCCTTTAACTTTGATTTTTTTTCCCTTTTAATATCCATGGCTGCGTGTCTAGGCTAAGTTTCTTGAGTTTTCAAGTAACAGGAACCTACTCAGGTTAACTTTATAAAAAATAAGAAATGTAGGGTAAAACTAAAGCTGTAGCTCACAAACCTCAGGAAAAGGTAGAGATGCCGGCCTTCAGGGGAGAGGACTAAAAAGGCATCAGGAATTAAGGCAGTTCCTCTGTAGTCCCCCTGGTTATTCTCATTCATTTTATCCCTCTCCTTCTCTCCCTCTACCCTCACTCTTTCAAATCTGAATCATTCTGAGAATCTTAATTTCCACTCTCTGTGACATCTTCTTCTGCTCTTCTTTTACATGGGGAAAAAACGTTTGCCCAACTGCTTCATAGTTTGGAAGTTTCAGTTTGGAAAAGAGCCAAAATTGACTAGTGTCTCTGAATTCTCAGTTCAAAATTTCTGCTCGATCCAGGAGTCTAAACCAATTGCACATAGCTATGTCCAGGAAAATGAAGTCACTCACAGCTATTACCCACAGTGCCAGGACCCCCACTGTTGGCTTGGCAGACAATCTGAAAGGTCTTCATTACACCATCTAAACATAAATCAAATTTTTTTTTCTCAAAATGTATCAAAAATAAGCAGTCCTAGGTCATAAAGAAAAAAAGAAGAAAAAGAAACAGTTTTTAGAACTACTGTAGCCAAAAAGTATATTGATACAAGTCAGTTTTCAGACACTGAATTTATATGACTAGGATAAGTTTGTAGCTTCTTCAGGAAAAAGTCCCAACCAAGCAGCCTAAAAAAATAGAGGGCTAATATGTAAGATTAGGGATTCTATAAGTTCATATAGAGAAATAAGTGCAAAACTAATACAGGGAAATCAGGCAATAGTTTCTTCTTTTAGAGTGCCTGCACTCTAATTAGAGTGAGAGGCATTTGATTTAACCAGAGAACCATATTCCCTAGTTTGAAGTCCAGTGTGAAGTAGTATGACATGAATTAAGATTACTAGAAATAAGGGAAATCAATTATTAATGTAGACGGTAAGAGTTGTGCTGAAGACTAGACTTTATCCAGACCTTTTGTTTAGGTATAGGATTGGAAACACAGGAAAGAAAGGGAGATGGGGATAAACAAGACCAGTGTTATAAGAGTGGGAATGAAAATTGTGTGGACAGTGAATATAAGAGACAACAAGTTGTTGTCAGAGAAAATGTTGATAGGGCAAGACTGTTGTCAGATATACTAATTGCACTGTTTTCTTCTCTAAAACAATCAGAAAAAAAGTAAATTTTTAGTATCAACAACTGGTTTTTGGCATCAAAATACCATAACATCATACATAAAATATCACCGATATTATTTCAGTTTTTACCAACAGAAGGGTCTGGGAGTGGTTAAATGTTTTCATAATTTTCAGAATGGGTCAGTGACATATTAAATATACTAAAATGGATTCTGTTGTTATTATAATCCCCAGAAAAATTATAGATGATTTATTAAACAGAGAGTTGGTAAGAACTTAGAAAAGAGTGGAGTTTTCATTGCAATAAACTAAATTTAACCTTGTGTTTCATAAGATTACCAAATAGGAAGATAAGAAAAGTGCCATAATGTAACACATCTTGATCACAGCACGAGATTCCATAGCAGCATAGCATCCTTCAGATGAGTGTGTCAGTCTTGAGGGTAAACAACAGAATCTAATTCTGGCTGATTAAACAAACAAAACCAATATAAAGGTTATCCTAAAAATAGCTAATTGGAAGAAGCCACTTTTTCCCAAATGCTCGGGCATAAATCACAATTATTGGGAGAGAAGATGAATCAGGTTTGGAAATCAGGTACAAGGAGTCTTGCCCAAAGCCAAGGCACAGGTCTAGTCTTCAGAGAAAATCACTGTAACCGGCAGTCTGAGCCCACAGATCCTGTGACAGTCTCGGGATTTTTCTTTAGGAACGCAGTTTTGTCTAGTGGCTAAGTATATGAGCTTTGACAGGCTTTCTGTCTCCTTGGTAGCTATGCAGCCTTGGGCAAAACATGGGTTTTCTTGTCTGAGTCACATGAAAAAAATACCCAACTTGGTCATTATATAAATAAACCAAACTGTTTAACATAGTACCTGACACATAATAACTGACCAGGAGGAAGAGTAGTGTAGTTGTTAATTTACCCAATTTTGATCAGTAGAGTAGCATGGCTGGGGGACAATCACCTAATACATATTCATAGTCCGTAGGAAATATTAATTCCATTACGCATTGCTCTTGTTAGGTTATACACAGTAATATGTTCTGTTCTGTTCTGCTTTAGGAAGAATTTTGAAATCTGTGTATTTAGTATTTGATATTTGGAGGAATGTCATGTAGAAACAGAGTAAAACTTAATCTGAATAGCTCCTCACATGAGATAGGAAAGAATAAACTGGAATTACAGGGAGATAGATTTCAGATCAATATAGGAAAAACTTCCCTAAACCGTATAGAAATAAGGAAATAGGGTGCTTTTTCATATCCAGCAAATGAGAATGGCTTTCTTTGAAATAATGAGAACCATAGATATCTCCAGACAAAAGTTAAATGAGTATTCTTAATGATATTTTGGAAGCTCATACATTTAATAGGATTTTAAATGCCCTTAAGGTCATTTCCCATGATGAGTGAATTGGCTTAAGAATACCTACCTACACTTGTGAAACATAGTCTACAAGTTCATTTTGAAAAGAAGGAGGAGATTGGGTCAGCAAACTGCTAACAACCCACACAATATACTTACACAGTATTCAAAAATCTACTTTGCGACACACCAAATACCTTTTCTCTTATTTAGAAAGTTCCATTAGTGCTGCAGGAAAAATAATGACAAAATAAAGTTACCCTAAAAATCTTTTTACTTTGATGGCCAGCTTTGGAGCTTTTGTGTTAACAGGAGTGAAAGACAAATTTTTGTAATATTTTACACATAGAAAAAAAATCAGTGAATTTTTAGTTATCCTTTGAAAAGAATATCAGAAATTGAATGAAAATAAATGGAGTTTTCAAAAGTTAGGAGCAATTTATATAGGTTGATATTGATACCAAATTTTACTATTCTCAAATAGCAGCATACCTTAAGGAATTTTTAAAAGTGACTAATAAAGGAACTTTTAAAAAAGATTTTTATTGACTTATTTGAGAGAGTAAGAGAGAGCATGGAGGGGTGGGACACAGAGGGAGAAGCAGACTCCCCACTAAGCAAGGGGCTGGATCCCAGAATCCAGAGCTGAAGGCAGGCATTTAACCAACTGAGCCACCCAGGTGCCCTAGAACTTTATTTGTGTTTTGTTTTTTTTTTTTTAAGATTTTATTTATTTGTTTCTGAGAGAGAGAGAGAGTGAGAGAGAGCATGAGAGGGGAGAAGGTCAGAGGGAGAAGCAGACTCCCCATGGAGCTGGTAGCCCGATGCGGGACTCCATCCTGGGACTCTGGGATCGTGACCTGAGCTGAAGGCAGTTGCTTAACCAACTGAGCCACCCAGGTGCCCTGAACTTTATTTGTTTTAATGATCTTTTAAAATAAAGCAAATTATTCCTCTCATATGAAAAATAATTCTGGTTTTAAGAAAGTGCTGTAAAGACTATTTCCTAATCAAAATGCAAGGGGCGCTGTGAATAGTATGAAATTAGCATTCCATTGATTTTCAAGCAATTTCCCTTTCATGCAGAGAAAGCATACAGGAAGAGTTGTTTTAGTGTAGTCGAAGTCTCATTTTCTTCTAACTTACTCGTAAAGGAATGTGCTGAATTCTAAGAATATTTGGTTAAATTCTAGAAACAAACATGTAAGTATCATTCTACCAGCCTGCTAATCCGGAAGAATTATTTATCTGCAAAGAGAATTACAGAAGTCCTAACAATAAGAAAGTCATGCAATGTAGAAAACAGCTAATGAAGTATTGAGTTTATGTCTTGCATTCTCCACTCAAAAACCCGGGACTTGCATATTTTGCCATTTCTTCCAACCTTTTCCTAGGAAAACTGTAGATAAAATATCTTCTAATCAATTGTATTTCTATAAGGATGTTGGCATATTATGAATCACTACGCAAGAAGGAGGGTACTATTATTTCTTTATTGTAACTACAGAAATAAAGTCTCAGAGGTACATATTCGTTTAGTGAAATAATTTTCTGAAACTGCTTTACATCTTAGTACTCAAATGCTCAGAATTTTAGGCACACAAAAAGTTTAAAGTAAAAAAATATATATATATCAAACTTGCCAAAGTTAGAGGGAATGTATTAAATAGGTGATAGGGATTAAGGAGGCACTTGTCATGATGAGGCCTGGGTGATGTACAGAACTGTTGTATCACTATATTGTACACCTGAAACTAATATTACACTACATGTTAACTAACTGGAATTTAAATAAAAATTGTTAAGAAAGGGGGAACCTGGGTGGCTCAGTCGGTTAAGGGTCTGCCTTTGGCTCAGGTCATGATCTCAGGGTCCTGGGATGGAACCCCACATAGGGCTCTCTGCTCAGCAGGGAGTCTGCTTCTTCCTCTACATCTCCCCCAGCTCATGTTCTCTCTCCCTCAAATAGGAAGAAAGAAAGAAAGAAAGAAAGAAGAAAGAAAGAAAGAAAGAGAAAGAAAGAAAGAAAGAAACCTAACAATAACTTCTGAAGTTATTATGTTAATATATCAAGCATATACTGAAAACATGCAAGAATAAGTGAAACCATTAAAAAAAGCATCTGACCTTCATCAGAGGGGTCATATTACTGTCATTTATCTCAGCTGTTCTGAGATAGTCATATCTCAGAGTTAATAACTAAGTCATAGTCATAGTCAATAACTATGTATGGGAAAGTATAAAAATAAACACAATAATTATTTCAATCCTGTGATGGATTCTTTATATGAATTAATTTCAGTTCCTCAACCGTCTTAAAGAATTGTACCATTATATTCATTTGGGGGGGAGGATACAGGTTTATAGTAGCTGTGACTGGCCTAAGATAGTCAGTAAGGAAAAGGAATGAATTTTATTTTAGGTCTGTGTTACTAGGTTTATTTTTTATACTCCAAGTTTTTTTCAAGATCCTGTGGTATCTTCATATCTAGCATATGGATCCTCTTCTCACAACTATATAAAAACCAGTGTGGAAAAGATGATTTGCTTCTCCTGTCTTTTATGTTCTATGTCTCTCTATTCCTGAAGACACTCAATCATATAAGGCCCTGAATAAAGCTGCCTGTTTTCCAGTCTTTCTTAATTGCTCATCAGAAAATATAATAGAATGACTAATTTTATTCTAAGACAACATCTACAGTCCCAAATATTGAGAGACACCAAATGTGTTAGTTCCAAAGACAAGATATTAATCATTAAAAATGTCTGTGGATGTGTCTGTCAAGACATTAAGCAAAATAAATTTAAAGAGTAAAGAAAGGGAGTATAATCACACAATACAATTATGAAAAGAAAGACAGATACAAAGAAGATGTAGACAGGCTGCCTATAGGCCAATAAAAGGGAGAGGAAAAGAAACTAAAGAGAGGCCTAGATTAGTCAGTGCCATTAAAGCTTGCTCTGGTTACATAAATAGCACCATAGATTGCCTACTCTGTACTGGAATGCAATAAGAATTATATGCAAGGATAACTGCTTTGTTGTATATTATATTAGATTCCCCAATTGGATGAGGAGGACCTTTTCCAAACTTAAAATTGGTTATTATTGTTATCATGTAACAATACAAATTGTTTTTATACATGAGCTCTATATCTATCTCCTTTTCTATCTGTATGTAAAATTGATATGTTTAATTTGATCATAGATTAATTATTAACAATTGTTTTGGTTTAAAAGTGAAAAATTAGTATTTACTTGTAGAAGTCAGATGGCAGGTTACATTAGAAATGTGACCTTTGTTCCAAATAAGCAAATACTGCTGGTCCAAGTTAAGCCAGTTTTCTTTCAATCATCACATAAGTTACAAAGACAACCAGAAGCATCTTTCTTTTCTAAATTTGGTATCATCAAGATGCTCCAATTGACTGAATATATTATGTTAGCACCAAATCTTGTTGCCAAGAGCTTTATCCGACAACCTCCGCATTCCTCACCCAACCATCTGTTTTTCTTGGTCCTTAGTCATAAGGAAAAAATTCTAATTTTTTGCAACACCCAAATCAAGCTAACCTAATAACAGATTTCCATTGACTTTAGAGAATACTCAGCACTTGCATTCTTACCCATGGTGTGTGAAGAGAGATGTGAAAATGATTCAGAGAACTATGTAAATGAAGTAGTGTTGCCATTGGGAGCAGATACAGATGCCTTCACTCTCTTATACTCTGGATACCATGAACTAAGGCCAAACATTCTCATGTATTGAAACACATTGCAGGATAAGCTATTTTTAGGAACGGATTGGAGGTACGGGCTGACTCTCAACAATGTACTCCAGTAAATAAGTTTTCACATATCATCCACTTGATTTGACAGTAGACACATACTAAAAAAAAATTTGCCCTTGTGAATCCATGATTAAAATTATTACTGGCCTAGATATCCATGATTTAATTACACAACACATTGACTCTCATTCATACCTAATAGCTTCTCTCTGCTAACTCTTTCTAACATTTTCTTCTCTAAAGATATCACTGATTTTTATATATTCAAAGTTTATGAACCCAGGCCATACCACATGAAAAACAAGTTCTCATATAGGTTTTGTAATTATTTTAGGTTTGTTCAGTCACCAGAAAATTAATGAAAACCTTCTATATCCTCTGGCTATGCTTAGGCTAAGATATAGGCTTATTACTTAAGCAGCTTCCACCCCCTTTAGGGATTATATATTGTGCATTTTCCTCTTCAAAAAGGTGGGAAGTGCTCTTCAACAATAGCTGTTGTGTATTTAATATCTCAATAAATAGTTTGTTTGGAAACTCAGGCACAATCCCTATGTTAATGGTGAGAAGTATAAATTAGCCATGTGAATGGCTATGTGAAAACACCTTCTTTTCAGCCATACCCATGGTACTGTATTCTTGCTTATTTATCATGAACTCTCTCTGTATTTGAAGTAATTTGGAAATAGAGATCAGATCTATTCATCTTTATTTTCCTCTAGGATCTAGTACAGTATGTGGTACATAGAACAACATATTCAAGAAATGTATTTTCTTGGCTATGAAGGAGAGAAATTAACTCAATTAAGCCTCTAAATGGCTGCTCCTTAATCATCCATAGTCTACACTAAATCAGTTTTGTGATTCTGTCATATTTCTATGTCATTACATTGTTCTGCATAGCAGCAGCATTCCTTTTGTTGTTTTTCCTCTTGACTAGAAACATTCGATCAAAAGGTCTACAATTATAAACAAATATTTATCATCTTGACAAAAGAACATTATTATTCCATTCAGACAGCAACCTCTGTAACTGAGAGTTACAATAGAGATCTGAAGAAATAGTCCATGTAAGTTTCAGTCAAGGCATTTGTGGATTTATTGGAAATACTTTCAAAATGGCTCCAGTGCTGTATGAGATAGTGATAATTGTTGGACAAAGCATTTATGGTTTTCTGCAGTCTCAACTACTTTAGAAAACTTAGTAATCATCCAAAGTTACTCCCTATGAATGATTGCAGCCTTCTTTCAGGCATTCAGTGCAAGCCTCATTGATTCTCTTCATGATTTATTAAGCTAGGGCACTTTTGTGGTTAGTGACAGAATTCAGATTTCACTGTAATATCTTTTGTAATGGTTTTCTAAAAACTTTATGGAAGAATATGAAGATGTATATTGCCTAAATTAAGTGTGTACTTATTCAAACAAATGTGACTTGTTTTCAGATAATTTCAAAACTGCTCATAGTTAATGTCTACATCAGATATAGAATTATTTGACCTTAAAGTATGCTTAAAACATTTATGCAAATAGATTGCCTATATTATGTATATTAATTTTAACTAGGACTTGGTCGGAAAGAGAATGGCCCCATCAATAATGACCAAGAGCTGGGAAACAGGTGGGTTAGAATATTCGGGAAAGTCTATGGAAAATAGGCACTTATTCTCCAAGAGGATCTTGTTTAAGGAGTTTGCTAGGCAATTGGCCTCAGAGGGATCTGAAAGCCAGTAGGGAAGACTCCACCATAAAGAGTAGGAACAAAAAAGGATAAAGGATATCCTGTAAAGGATAGGAGAATGAAGGATTTGGATTAAGTAGAGCTTGAACATTACCCAAAGGACTGAGGAACAGCCCAAATATATGCTGATACAACAGGGTTGCAACAATTGGAAATGTAGCATAAAGCAAAATCCTGGTCATAGTCAATGAAAAGTCCTGTTCTTAGTCCTGCCATGTTAATATCTAAGTAAGATCAAAAGCCTGGCTGACTTGAGTCTAAAAAAATAAATAGTAGCCCGGAGATTTTTTTTAACCCACCGTAATCTCCAAGATAGGCCATTTTGGCATGAAGATAAATTTGAGGTAAGAAGATTTAAGAAAACCCAGCAGATTTAGGAAAACCTCTTTACCCCCACAACTGCCAAAAAGAATTTAGGTAGAGGACCTGCTCCAAGAAAGCTATTACCATAGGGGTAAATACACTAGGACATGAACTAGGTACTGTAGACAAAGAGAAACATAACAAGGCCTGTTTGGTCAAATTTCTCTATGTCCCAATTTTTCTGAGTGACCCAGCAAACATTTGTTTACCAAACATTCATTCTTTTTCATCTTCCTCTAAATTGCATTTCTTCCCTTTGAAGTCCTAGAGCCCTACTCCCTTGTCCTTAGTTCATAATGACATATATACTTTCAAGTGGCCTGTTTTTAGAATTTGCATGTCTCTGTGGCTTCCTCATATATATATGAAATTAAATTTGATTTTCTGCCATTAATCTGCCTCATGTCAGCTTGATTCTTATTCCAGCTAGAAGGACCTTGAAAAGTCAGGAAATTCTTGTTCCCTGACACCTACCCAAGGGTTTTAGCTTCTGTGGAAGAGCTAATTTACATGAGGTACTGAAATGACACCAGCAGCAAGGGTCAGTGGGCTCTAAGAGCTGATAACTTGACAGACTCAGCATTCAGTGCATTTACTGCCTCCATGAAGATTATAAAAAGCTAAAGGCATTTAAAACAGAGAAAAAGATTATAAGGCTTCAGAGGCTATCTTTAGTTCCTTGTTTGAAAGTGGGCAAAAAGATCATACCTTTAGTTTGCAATGTGTTTTGCTTTGTTTTTGTTTGTTTTAGAAAAAATACAAAGGAATCAGGAATTTTCTGGCTTTTCCAACAAGATGGGGTATTGGATAGAGGACACATTTGTACCCGAAATAGAGTAATAATGGAAGTGTCATTTTCATTGTCTTTGAATTATCAAGGGAGGGGTCCCTGAGTGGCTCAATCTGTTAAGCTTCTGCCTTTGGCTTAGGTCATGATCTGGGAGTCCCAACATCCAGCTCCACATCAGGCTCCCACTCAGAAGGGAGTCTGCTTCTCCCTCTGACCCTCCCCCTTCTCAAGCGCTCTCTCTTTCTCTCTGTGTCTCAAATAAACAACATCTTTTTTTTTTAATTATCAAAAGAATGAACTCACTACCTGGAGAAAGGAACTGAAGGAAAGAGAGTGGGAAAGACAGAAAGTGACAAAAACCCTTGTGGTTATTTTCTTTCCCCTCTAAGCACACATCACTATTGACCTTCATTACTGTAACACTGTGTGTCACTCTTTCATTTATTGTGATTTTTTTCCTCCTAAAATGTCATTTTTTGGAATGAAGGGAACAATAAAGAAGAAAAAGTAGATAATAATGTCCTGAAAAGAAGTATTATTAGCTTTACTAGTGAAATGACTGTCTTTTTCCTTCACCTTTCCCTACCTCCTTTAACAAGGCAACCTGCAAAATCAATCCACAGCTGCACATTGCCCTCCCCTCTCCGACCCAGGTATGAAGGAATCAGTGTGTGGTATGAGCACATAATTCAGAAATAAGATTTTTGGATGAGATCACAGCTTCTATGAAAAGGTTAATGAAACGAGGCCTGCTGTGAAGAGCACATTACTTTATGCACAATAGATGTAAGGAGCCTTCATAATAAATTATAATTAGCCTTTTCATAATGCATTTCACAAATACCATTGATTTTGATAACCAGCTTTTTGAGATACTCAATATGTTTCACACCTCAAGATATCTAAAACATAAATAAACAAAATAAATCTGAACTGACCATCAGATCTAAACTCTGCAAGAAACCATATGTAGAATTAGTAGGAGCAGAATCAGATTGAGGACTCCAGAAATTTTTGTGAGTTTATAAACATTTTATAAACTGATTAATTTGCTTGCCCTTCTTGCCAGCTGCCATGAGTTTTCTCTCTCCTCAGCAGTCACAAAGATGCAAATATAGTAGCCTCATTTCGGATGCAAGAAGATGAATCTAGGTCATTAAATAATTTATGCTCTTGGGGCAGATTTACACCCTTCTGAACTCTGTGGGAAGAAGCTCAAATCCTTGCTTAGGTTTTTGACTTCAGAGTGTGACCCTTGAGCCAGTGTCTCAAACTGCCTGAATATATTTTATCACTGTAAAAGGAGAAGCAACAAAATCTATTTTTCTATTCTTATGGATGTTGCTGCACATAACAAGGGTGTATATACTATAGCTAGAATAGGTTAAAATTTTATAAAGATACAAGATAGTGGGATTAATCTTGGCATTCCAAATCACTTATTTCTCTAACACTGAGGCCACTTGAGTCTATTCCTGAAATATTACAAGAGCATTTTGAGGATATGAATTACGCCTGCCAAGCTAGAAAAGGATCTTAATTATAACCATAAGAATGAAATCTTTATTCACTCAATAAATCTTTATTGAACACCTACTATTAGGTACCAGGCATTGTATTAGCTGATGAGTACAATGGTGAATAAAATAAACATAATCATTATCCTGATGGAGGTAACATCTAATGGTGAAGCAAACAATTTTATAAGAATTTCACTTAAATGATTCCCCCCATGAGAAATAAGTTTTTCTGTGAAAAGCAATTACATTTTAAATTTTGGCTTATGAACATAGAACCATAAGAAATTTAGAATCATTCCATTTTTTCTTTGAGTTAGAGCTTTGATGACAGTATGTAGAAGAATAAAAGAATAGAAATCACAATACTATACACAGACAAACTCACGCAATTTTTTTGGCATTATCTGAATATATATTTGGACAAAAATTTTCAGCTAATTTATTTCTACAGTCTACCAAGACAAATATAAGAGGACAAAAAGACATCGAGGCTGATTTATAGCTCATCAAAGTCATCGCAGTGGTAGAGATTCATCAAGATCAACTGAGTAATGGTCTGACCGAGTTAGTGAAAGTCAACATAGTGCTGACATAGCACATCTTAAACTCAAGAATGATAGCTTTGAATTGGTGGCTAAGAGAATTAATACTACATTTGCCTCAGTAAAACCTCAATTCACTAGGAATTAAAGGAAAGATTAAAGGAAAGAAAACTATGTCCATATCAGTTCTTCTGATTAGCAAAAGGGTAAGCAGAAAACTTTTCCTAGCAGAAATTTTTGCATTTTCCTTCCTTAGTAAGTGTATAAATGATTTAATCTTTCATGACTCAGGTTCTTGTTTTGCTTCAGATTCCTTAATTTACCTCCAAAGAGCCATTGAAGAAGCCACTTTATATTAAAGACAAAAATAACCTTTAGAGATATTTTATACTTTGTGAAAAAATGTGGTTGATAATTTTAAAATAAAAATTAGATGTGAGGGATGCCTGGGTGGCTCAGTTGGTTAAGCGGCTGCCTTCGGCTCAGGTCAAGATCCCAGAGTCCTGGGATCGAGTCCCACATCAGGCTCCTTGCTCGGCAGGGAGCCTGCTTCTCTCTCTGCCTCTGCCTACCACTCTGTCTGCCTGTGTTTGTGCTCTCTCCCTAACAAATAAATAAATAAAATCTTTAAAAAAAAAGTTAGATGTGAGAGGTAATATAATGTAGTGAATAAGCAGGTACTATGAGGGCTTTGAGTTCAATCTAACTTCCTAAATTATTTTTTTTTTCATTATCCCAAAGTTTTTAACTTCCTAAATTCTTAAGTGTATAATATTGGGTGGTACTTCAGTTTCCTTATTGAAAAAATTAGGATGATCATATTATCTGCTTCATGAGGTTGGCATAAGGATCAAGTAAAGGAACATTTAGAAAGGACATTGTCTTAGGACAATTCCTGCATCAATTTAGCATATATAAGTGTTTGTTAAATGAATAATACAAACAGAGACAAATAATTTTCTTAGGTGACTCATAAATGGGTTCTAAAGCTGAATAGAAACCAAACCAAACAAAACAAAAAAGTCTTTAAAACATATTTTGAATAATAACAGTCATTAGAATAAGTAAATAACCCCTCCAAAGGTGGCCACTTAGAGGAAAACATTAGTTTGAATGTATAAGTAGAAGTATGCTTCTTAAAAGCTATTTTATTTCTCTTAAATTCCACCCTATATTATGGCCTAGATATGTCTGCTAATCATATCAAAGATTTCTTGTTGTTGTTCAACTTCTTATGGAAGAGGAAGAGAGCTTTGAAATCTGATGACAAAAGTGAGACCCAGTAGATTAGACACAATAAAGGGTTCTTCTTTTTTCAAATTAACAAAATGTCATTAGCTTTGTACCTAAAATCAAAAATGAAAAGGATAAAAGTACAGTTATTAGGAATCAGATCTAGGATTCATGAAAATATATGGAAATATAGGTAGACCAGAATTATTTAGCAGTTGTGGGGTTGTGTGGTTATGTTCTACAGAGGGCTTTCTTGCTAAAAACAACACTGTATGTCAGATTCATATGACTTAGAAAATTTGAAACTCTTAGTATCAACCCAAAGAATCAGAATTTTAGAAGCTTCATTTTAATATTCAATTATGAGAACTGGCAAATTTGAAATATTTCATATTTTAATTTCTTAGGGTTTATTTTCCCACTTCCAGGAAGTAACAGGGAAAATGAAAATTTATTGAAATACTTGTCAGGAGAGAGCAGGGGTGGGGTGTTATGGACTTTGTTTTGCTTGTTATAAAACACTAAATAATCAACTTTCTTTTACTTTATTTTTATTTAACATATTAGTCTGTGGTTTTTATCATCGTCAGAGCCAGACTTTTAAAAGGTAGAGATGATATGTGCACTTTATCATGTGAAGATACAGCACATGAAAACAATTCTAGGAAGTAACAATACTGAGCTCAGGGATTGGAAACTGTTAGTGGAATTAATGATTGTCAATTTGCTGAATAACCCACTCCACCCTACAAATAAAAATGTCTGAGTGCGAG
The DNA here is from genome assembly GCA_003697995.1 of Taxidea taxus jeffersonii. Taxonomy (NCBI): domain Eukaryota; kingdom Metazoa; phylum Chordata; class Mammalia; order Carnivora; family Mustelidae; genus Taxidea; species Taxidea taxus. Next base: position 91,006 of record ML093194.1, read on the forward strand.
GCAAAGCTAATAATGCTGACATCATATCCTATCATTCTCTCTCCCCCCATTCCCTCTGCCCAAACCACTCTGAGCTCATTGCTTTCTTGAGTTCACTAAAAATCCAAATATATATATATACAAACATATATAAGAATTAGGTCACACAGCTGTGGAGATGCAAATAAAAAATCTTCAGGGTAGATTAGCAGGCTGGAAACCCAGGGAACAGTTGCAGCTTAAGTTTAAAGGAGATCTGTTGGCAGAATTCCCTCTTTCTGGGGAGGTCAGTCTTTGTTCTATTAAGGCTTTCGGCCCATTGGCTGAGGTCCACCCACATCATGGGGGTAATATGTTTTACTCAAAGTCCACTGATTTAAATGTTACTCTCATCCAAAAGCATCTTCACAGTTACATCCAGGATAACATTTGATCAAATATCTGGGCACTGTTACCTAACCAATTTGACTCATACAATCAATCACCATATCTGTTGTATCCCGCTCATGACCATTGTACTATTCCTAACAACCATAATATTCCTTCTCCATAATATCCCTTCACTCCCTCCCTCCTCTTCTTGTCTTCTCTATCCTCTATTTACTCCATGGTACTTATCACTACTTCACTGATAAAAATACATCCACTTGTTTTTTGGTTTTTTGTATGTTGGTTTTTGTGCAGGGCCTTTTTTTTCCCATTAAAATGAAATCTGAGATGTTGTCTGTTTTGTTCACTGTTGCTGACTCTTCACATATAGGCACTCAAGCATTCATTAAAAAGTAATAATAATGAATGAACATATGGACCATATTGTCTACAATTAACTCATTTACCATAGGAAAATACCTAACTGCCTCATTAAATAGAACAGCTGTATTTCATACCAATGTTGAGACTAAATCAGATAGTTCTCTTCAGTAGACTGTATTGTCACTGTGCCACTAGGCCTGTAGTTCTAGCTATGCAAAGAGAGTCTCCCAAGGACAGAACCCTGTTAGAAGCTCTGTTACTCCCCCTGATAATTCTCTTCTCTATCTCAAATGCATTGTATCAGTCAGAATTAGAATAATTGATTGCCAGGGTTACGACTTGAACTGGCTTAAGCAAAAATAGGATTATACTGGATCATATTAGTAGAGAAGAACAAAAGTTAGTTGATTTAAAAATTAATCGACTAGATCCAGGAGCTCAAAAACTGTGATTAAGAATAAGCAGTCCACTCTGCAAATCTCAGCTCATTTGTTCATTCTGTCCTAAGTCAGGCACTGCCTTTGTGGTGGTCTTCATGCACACAGCTCATCTGGCAGAAGAGAAGAACCGTAAAAATGCCTCTTTTTTCAGTCCCTCCAGAAAACACTTCAGGATTTGCTCTAATTGAGGTAATATAAACGCTATGTCCATCTCTGAAACAATCTCTGTTTATATAAGAGGCAACGCTCAACTGAGCCAGGCCTGCTTCACATTCTCTACTGGGGTTGGGCATCAAGAAAGCTCTACTGAAGTGTCACCATATCAGAATGAACAAGTGAATTCTTTAAAATAAGCTTGCTATTTTAGAACACTCTCAGATTAAAAAATTGCAAAGATAGTACAGAGAGTTCTCATACACTGTATACCTGGTTTCCCTTGTTATTGACGTCTTATGTTAATATGGTACATTTGTTATAATTCATGTGTCAATATTGATACATTGTTATTATTATTATTATCATCATTATTATTATTATTTCTGAGAGAGAGAGAGAGCAGGGGGAGGGGCAGAGGGGAAGGGAAAGTCATTATGCTGAGCCCAAACTTAAGGTATAGATAGTTATGCTCCACCTTTTTGAAGATAGTGTATCTCTATAAATTATTTGGTATTCTTCTGCATAGGCTATTTGTTTGTCCTCCCCCATTCGTTTATTTAATCAATCATTTATTCATATCAGTATAAACCCATGGATATTTATTTTATACTTAGGTTGTAGCCCAGTAATACATTATTTTGTTGTTCAAATTTTTACAGCTGTCACCATTGGGAGCTCTTTCCTTTGGTTCCTATGTCCTTTTGACATAATTCCAACATTGTGGATTTTTTTCAGGATTTTCTCATTTTATGACGTTACACAATGCTGTAGAAGTGATTTTAAGGACAATCTGGAATTAAGATCAGGAAAATGGTGAGAGCATATATGCCCCAAGAAGCCCACCTGAGTTTGTAATGAATCAAATCCTTTATATAATATTAGACCAAGAGAATTTCTATGAAATGAGCTCAGATTTGGTTCTGTGATACATAATGCTTTGTTTTTATTTTTGCTATCAGCAAATTCTGAGACTGTGAGCTTATATATGCCAATAACTATTACACAGAAATTGTTTATTTAAGAAATGTCTCTGCATAATTAAGCTTTGAGGGTGGCATTCCAACACACACACTAAGGTCCATATTGATTGGATTTCTTTCAACCGACATATCCATATTTCAGTATTTCCCACAGATGTTTAAAAAAAAAAGCTTGATTTTTTTAAGCAGTAGACAAAAAAATTCTTCCTTATCCATTTTTAAGTATTCATATAATTTAAAGTGTTCATTTTTTAGAAAATATTTTACTTCCTAACATATCCACATATTCTGTATTATCACAATTAAATAGTAAACCACCCATTTTATTGCATCAATGCTGATTAAATTGCTTCAGGTCTAGATCCTAGAGTGTAAATTCTTACTGTAACATAGCAAAAATAAGGCAGAAAAAGAGAAACTTACTGGTCCAAGGCCATTTCTGTTAAGAATATGAACTTGGTCTTTATTATTCTCTGGAACCCAGTTGTGTTGTGTTTCTCCATCCAGTCATGCTTTCATCCCTACCAATGATTCAGGCTCTGTTTATCCTGAATGTATGAGTATAGAATGACTGTTTATCCTACCTTCAGTCCCTCAGTCTGAAGTCATTTTCTCAAGCATGTATTTACAGTTTCTTAGCCAAAGATTATTGTCTCATAGAAAACTTCTATCATCTACAAACAAAATACTTTCAATTTAATGCTATTTGAATGCCTTTGTTATGTATTAAAATAGGAATTATTGCTTGTTATAATTTCCTGCTGGCTTCAGAAAGGTCTTAACATGGTTTATTACTTTGGAGTCAGCTGAAAGAGAGGTGAAATCTCTGGATTCCTGGCCAGTGGGATTGCTCTGATAGAAATCTGTATTTCTGAGACAGTTCTTAATTTCTGTGTATATAGTATTCCCACAATTGCATGATTCTCCAAGGTTATGTTTTGCCAATATCAATAACCTGTGGGCTTCCAGCCACCTTGGAAAATTCATCTCTGTGCCTTTCCTCTTTTGTATGTTTCTCTCTCAAAATATCTTCACATTAATTCTTGGTCGATGCCTTCTATGGCTTCATTCCCTGTTTGGGATCTGTTGACAGTATCCCATGGATGACTGACATGAAGTGCTCTTATCATCTAAAGCCAACAGGAAAGATCCTACTGTTCCTTAAGGCCAGCTTCTGCAAAGAAGTTTACCAGAGTGAGGCAGTTAAAAAACAGTGATCAAAGAATTGTGTGTGTGTGTGTGTGTGTGTGTGTGTGTGTATAATTGATACTTTGAATAAGATGGGATCAGGAAAAAAAAATCTTATGTTTTCACTTTAGAATTGACCCAATAGGGGCATCTGGGTGGTGCAGTCAGTTAAGTGCTAGAGTCTTGGTTTTGGCTCAGGTCCTTATCTCAGGGTCTTGAGATCAAGTCCCAGGTAGGGCTGCAAGCTCGGTTTGAGGAGTCTGCTTGGGTTTCTCACTCCCTCTTCCCCACCCCCTGCTCCCACTCGCACTCACATGTGCGTGGGCACTCTCACTCTCTCTCTCTCAAAGAAATAAATCTTTAAAATAAACTAAAATAAAGTTGGCCCAACAGTATAATGTTGGGGGTAGGAAGTAGGACGGTTACACCTCCCACAGCCTTGAATAAAGATTCAGGGAAATCCTATGATTTCTGCTATCACTGAAGGATGCCCATGGGACACTAAATATCACAAACACAATTTCAGTTAAGTAATTCCAATTAGAAGCCACATGTAACAATCAAATCTTTATAATTTACTCTGGTGGATGGATAGTCAGCTATGGAGTGAAAGTGGTGGTTAGCAGACTTATTAACCCTATTAGAAATACCCACCCCAAATCAGAAGCAACATAAAATACCACATAAAATTAAGATGAGCAAACCTAAAAGTTAGTTGACAATAATGATTTATTTCATAGAAATATGAAGCAAGTGAAAAAAAATGAAATCCCATTTAAATCATTTTATCTTATCTTACTCAATCAGTTTAAAACTCTTCAATGACCCCTTAATATCAAAAGAATTATGGTCAGCTTGTCTAGGAAGCTATAGAAGATTGGCATGATTTGGCATTGAATTCCTCCCTATCTTCACTTCTCACCAAAACTTTCCTTGTATTCCTTTGTTATCAAAACTCACCATGCTATTTCCAAGCTGTCATTTTCTAACATGCTGTTTCCTCTACTTGGAATGTATTACTTCTAATATAATATAGCCAGTAAAAATTTCAACTTATGATTGCTGCATATTTAGAAACTTGGCTATCCCATTATGTTCTGTTTTTTTCATTTATTATGTTTTATTCATTGTTATATCCTAAGTGTCTAGCAAAATATGTAGCACCTTCCAGACACAAAATAAATGCTTGTTGAATGGGTAATTGAATCCAATCCTTAACTGATAGAAGAGATAGACTAAGACCAGGCATATGAATATAGGAGAGAATTAAAATAAAATAACAAAGGCAGTATGGCAAATGTAACAATATGCATACTTAACTACTGATTTAATGTAAACTTGTACCTAGAGTAGGTTGAGTGGTGCCCTTCAAAATGCCATACTCAACTAAAACCTCAGACTATGACCATTTTTGGAAATGGGATCTTTGCGGATATGACTGAACTAAAAGGAGGTCATACTGGATTAGGTTGGGCCCAAGTCCAATGTGCAATGTCTTTGTAATAGGACAGGAGACAGAGAAACAGAGGGAAGAAGCCCATTTGAAGATGAAGGCAGAGGTTGGAATAATGCATCTTCAAGGCATGGAATGCCACCAGAAAGTAGAAAGAGGAAATGAAGCCTTCTTCCCTAGAACTTTCATATGGACCATGTTCTTGCTGATACCTTGATTTTGGACTTAGAGCCACCAGAAATGTGAGGGAATAAATTTCTATTTTTGTAAAGCACCCAGTTTGTGGTAATTTGTATAGCATTCCTTCTAGAACTAATAACTAAGAAGTAACTTTTAAAATTAATTATACCTAATATAGATTTTCATTATTAAAGTGAATTTTGGAGATGTTAAAGGCAGCCTCTGCCTTTGGCTCAGGTCATGATCCCAGGGTGCTGGGATCAAGTCCTGCATCAGGCTCCCTGTTCAATGGGAGGCTTTTGCCTCAGCCTGCCATTCGCCCTGCTTGTGCTCACTCTTTCTCAATGACAGATAGATAAATAAAATCTCAAAAAAAAAAAAAAAAAAAAAGAAAGTGAATTTTCTCACAGCTTTGTTCATGCATACCTGTATAAATAGCATGAGGAGCCTCTCAGAGGAGGGCTTGCTAACTGCAGGAGCCAACTTCAGCTCTCAGAAGGTAGGGCAGCATAAAATGGTCATCAGACAAATAATAACAAGAGTTAATAAGGGAGTGAAGAATTAGAAATCTTCTGAAAGTCAAGAGAGGTGAAAACCACAGAGACAAGCCCTGTACGTGGGGCTGCTTAGAGCTGCATTTGGTGCTTTATAAGGTATTGCAGAGTAAATCTTTATTGTTATTAGTCCAAAGCTTGGAGTTGCCCCCTTTTCTTAACCATGTGTTCCAATACATGCCTAGGTTATAGAAAACAAAAGGCTGAGTGGAGGTCTCTTCTGTGTTTATGGAAATGGCAAAAATTCTGCCTTGCAATCTATGTTCTATGTTCTCACAGAATAAGGACACACATACACAGGAAAGTAAGAAAGACATCTGAAAAGTTAAATAAAAATTAATAGATTATATTAAAATTCCCTGGCTCATCATTAGCTGAAGTTATAGGATTATTAAATGATGTCTAGTCATATCTAGTACACCCAATGTGAGGTAGGTACAGAAAAGTGAAATTTACTTCTGTAAAAACACTCCACCTTCAATTTACTGAACAATAAAGAAATACTGTGGCTATACCTGTCTTTTTAGAGCCAACAGATCCAAGCATAGTACCAGCCTCAACTCATACCAAACAAATAGTTATTGAATAGAAAGTAAAATGGCATTGTAATGTTGGTAATTATTTCATAAACCACTAAAAGTTGGCCTCAAGATCATCAAATGCATAGACCAAGTAGCCTGAGCTCTTTCTCAGAGCCACTTCCGGGACTCCAGCTGAGGCACTGTAATGACTTACTGACACTATTTCAAAAAAAAGAACATGGATTCATCAGGAATCCAATTTGTTGGAGGTTAATAACATTTAGCATTTGCCTGCAGAGGTCTGTTAGCATAAGATTGAGAAAATGTGGGTAACTTAGACTCTGATGAAAGGGAAGCTAAAGAATGCCAAATTTAGGTGTGCCTCTTCAATGAGCAATTTCTATTAAGAAAAGACTATAAAGAGTCTCTGAGTATAGTTATTAGGAAAAGGATGAGACCCTAGAACCACCATACTTTCCTAAACTACGAAACTAGACATGGCATGTTATTAACATTTTCACATTTTGAAATGGGGTTTTTATTTATTTCCTGACATTCTGTTGAGAAAAGGTTAGGTCTTCAATTTTCTCTCCTGTATTATAAACAAAAGGGTATTCCACACATGCAAAAGAGGGTCAAAACTGATAAGATTCAGTATTTGTATCTTTAATAACATGTTAAGAATTAGCTAGACACATTGATAGCACTGGAGAAGCCTGTAGAGAGAATTTATATCATTCTAAATTGCTCTAAATAAAACAAAAGGGGATATATTAAAAAATAGAAAAACAATTGATTTCAATGTCAAACTTGAAATTCACAAAGCAAGTTAATATATTCTATAACTACTTGAAATGCTTAATTGCAATTACAAATGATATTGGGGAAAAAAACATACTAATGTTGTCCTGTATGAATAAAGAATATTAATGTTTACACGTTAACACGGAAAGAAATAGAGTTTGACATAGTAACTGACTTAAATTACTATTCAACACATTGACCAAGCAGTGCCAAAATTTTGCTAAGCAAACCTTATTGAATATCTGTCTTAAAAATGCTCAAATCAATAAGAAAGACAAAGTTTATTTGACTTGTAGTCAGATTCTAATTCTACTTTCACTTTTTCTACAGGCTAAATAATTGCAATTAACCACTGATTAATGTTGTAGTTAATGAGAAATTAAAGCATTCTTCCATTTTCTCCCTAAATCGAAAACAACATTTAGCTAAAATATATTTCATTGTTGACAGGGAAAGCAGAATAGTGAGCAAATATTTGTTTAAAGTTAAATGTTAATTTCAATCCTTTTTATTTTAATACAAAAAATGTATTTTAAGCCCTTAATATTATTTCCAGGAGTATGAATATTTTAAAAATACATTTTAATTTGTTTTATTCTAAAAAGAAAATGATTAGATCTCTCTGAATCATTCAAGACATTTTTTTTTTCCAAATAAAAATCCATTATATTTATTTATTTATTTTTTAAGATTTTATTTATTTATTTGACAGACAGAGATCACAAGTAGGCAGAGAGGCAGGCAGAGAGAGTGAGGAAGGGAAGTAGGCTCCCCGCTGAGCAGAGAGCCCAACACGGGGCTCAATCCCAGAACCCTGGGATCATGATCCGAGCTGAAGGCAGAGGCCTTAACCCACTGAGCCACCCAGGCACTCCCAGATAAAAATCCATTATAATCAAAACAAAATCTTTGGAGAAGCTGACATAATCTTTAAAATAATATGTCTAACTTCTATTTTATTTTCTTTCTGATTTAATTGCATTGTTTAAAACCATTTTAACCAGTAAAAAGTTGAGGAAGAAAATTTGGGAGATTTTGAAGATCAAGTTTATCTATAAGAGCAACAATTTTAATTATCACAAGATACTGTTGAGTACTAGCTCAATTAGTTGGAGAAAGATCATGATCTTAAGAAAGTCTCTTCATTGTAACTTCTACAAACTTTGACTTAACTGTTTTCCATACAAATTAGTTAACTAATTTCAGCGACAGGGTTAGATGAATTGAAAACTTATGAACACCATGCTTTAGCACCAAATTCTCTTGTCACTATCAATTCCACCTTACCACCTGTCTTAACAGAGGTTCTATTTATTATGTGGGGAGAAGAGTTAAAAACATGAAGCATTAAACTGATTCATGTTTTCTTTCTAGTGTCTTTGTTCCTTTTGAGTGTTCACTACAAAGTGAACAAGGTTGAGGAATAGTAGCATATTATGAATCTTCCATATTTATATTTATTTACCAATTTCAATGGATTATCCAGTTCAATGCAGGCAAGTTTTGATGTGGGAAAGATTCACATTTGATGTCCTTACACATTCTTATGTCACCTTTCTTTCCTTGGCTTATTATTTTACTGGGTGCCTGAGACCTTTATACTGCTCATTGGTACCCAGAATTCCCCACTGTAACACCTAAGTAGCATTTCCTCTTAAGTTAGAGCTATGCTTTTCAAAAACTGCATACTTCACAGTTATTCTTAGGAGAGATAAAATTTGAGTCTCAGAGATGTTCAACATCTTGCCAGATGGATCCCCGTATAGGGATAATTTCTTGATTATCAGATTTTAAACTATGTACTTTCTACTTACTCTCTTAATTCTGTTCTTTGATTAGAGGTCAGTGAAATGCTTTAGGGAGATGATTCTACACACCTCTAGAGCATGCCATTCCCAACATAGAATATATAAATAGAAACCCTGGAGTTGTGCAGTGCACAACATAAGTGACCATACATGCTCACTCTGATGTATAACAAAAGGAAAGAGAAGAAAAGAGAAGAAAGCAGAAGAAAAGAAAAGAAAGAAAGAAGGAAGAAGGGGAAAAAAAAGATTGCACAGATTTCAAACAATGGTAATTAATGATTTAATGCAAAGGACTAGAAAGGAGACATCAAGAATGACTTTAAAACTTTAATTCTGAAAGATAGTTTTAATTTTAATAGAATAAAGGGACACAGGAAAAGTGGCAGCTCTGGAAAGGAAGATAATATGTTCATCTTTAGATACTTTGGATTTAAGTACATAGAGTACCTATAGATAGATGTCTCCAAAAGATAACTAGAATTATGGTGCTGGATCCTGAGAGAGAGAATCACTGAAGATTTGGATAATACCCACTGACAGAGAAGTAAAAATTGAAGTCATGGTATTGCCTGGAAATGGATTAGAGAAAATAGGAGATGCTCAAGTATGGAACATTGGGGAAAGATAGCTTGCTGTTCAGAGAAGTAAAAAGGCCAGACTGCAGTGTTAATAAATAAGGTGGAAACAAAAACTTGACAATGATACAGACCTCAAGGAATGGAAAATCTTTAAAGCAGAAGATACAAAACCTCTATGAAATGATACCAGGAAGAAATAGAGGATAAAATCCAAAAAAGATAAATTCCAAAAGAGGACATCATCAGTAAAAATAAAATAGAATAAAATAAAACAATAAAGTAAAATAAAATCTACACCAAGATGTGCATACGATTTGCTAGACTCACTCACTTAGCTAAATGAATTTTCCTTCCCAATAGTCTCAAAATATACCACCTATTTTAGCCTGTGCCTCAAATACTTTGCAGATGAGATATATCCATTTAATGAGGGTGTCCAAGGTAGTTTGAGCTTGTCAGAATCTAGAAATCAAAAGAACTACTATATCTAAGACTGTATAATTCCAGAGTTGAAAAGAACCTGGATTTGACAGAAGGAGATAGGCAGAGAGAAGGAAGAAAAGAAACAGAGTTTCCCTTATTTACCCTCTTGCCCTTTCCTTAGTGGTAGGAAAAGCTGAAAAACAAAGTTATCATGTTTACTGCCTGCCTCACATATTAAAATGTAAGCTTCCTGAGATTAAGGGTTTTTCCTCTTTTGTATTTCCAGCGTCTTGAATTGTACCTGACACCAAGCATAAATGCTGAATAAGTCTTTGTTGAAAACTTAGTATTTTTTTTTAACTTGACCTTCCAAAAGTCAAAGTCCTAGAGATTTAAGGGTGATTTAGTTGATCAATTGTGATTCTTTATCTTATTCACTGTGTATAGAATCTAATCCCTACATAAGCCAGGTCACCATGATTTTGTAAAACTGTTTATGTCCAAAAGTTGTGCATTATACTCACATAATACATATCCAGCACAACCCACAGACGGTATGCATGAAGACAAGATCATTGGCCATCATGTCAGCAAAGTAGAAAGGAAAACTTTCAACAAACAAGAACTAAAGTCTAATAAATTAGAAATATCAAAAAAATTAAAAAAAAAAAGAAAAAAGAGTATAAGATTTAAACATTTAAAATACGTTAAAATCTGGCCCTGGTACTTTTCAATTTTAAATATTTTTGTGGTTTCACTAAGATTTTTGGTATTCCATGTATTCCATGAACTCCTGAGTTACCTCATTATGAGCTACCCTCTTAAAATTGCATCTGAAAGGTACAGGTTTTGAAATACAAATTGCATATTTTCTTTTTTCTGGGGTCAAATCCATAGATTTCCTCAAATTTCAAAAAATGAAGTTAGACTATTGACAAATGAGGATTTTCTTAAATCATGCTTTATTTTCACTTACACTCAGTCATTTTCATTTATTCAACAAGCACATTTATGCTAAGAATATATATTAGGTGTATGCTATGTGTTCCAGGTAAGTCCTTGAGATAAATATAAACAGCAAATAGATGCAAACTATTCATGCCCCTTACGTAGAATCTATTAATTAATTAACATTTGGAAGTGTTAAAGATTTTAGTTTGGGACCAAATAGTCCTCTAAGTGTTTTCATCATCTTTTCTTCACTAAAATTCAACTCAAATCATGTTCCAATAAATTCAAAGTTTATTAGCACAAAGATAAAAGCCATTCAATTACAGTTTGTGGAATTGTATTTAAAGGACACAAAAACATTCATTTCTTATTATGTGGTGTAATATCATAAATTATTGATAGCTCTCCTTTTACTTGTTAAAATATGCAGCATTTGGTTATGATATTTTAAGTGTTTTACACATTTATAAAAATAAAATAGCACTTAAGAGTTGTTGTGATCTCCAGCCTAATCCTGATGTAAATGTGTAAATTTCCTTCTTGCAAATTAATAAGAAAAAGACATAAAAACAAACTAATTTGAAGTCGCTCTTACCCCCTTTCACTCTTCAGTGCTTCCTTATACTTCTATGTGTTAGGAATGTTAGCTCTCTTCATATACTTAATGTGTTGGGCTTCTTATTACTCTGTTTACAGAATATTAGTCTTGTGACATAAAGCATTATTACTCTTGAGGACAGTTTGAAATTTCATCATTGTTTTTCTGATGTATGAATAATCAGGTCAAAGATCTGTCTAAAGCCCTTATGAGATAATGGCTGTTCGTTTCAGATTTATCTTTTCTCCTTTCCACATTTCTTAATTCCATACAACATGGTAGAGATAGGAGTAAATTGTGATTCCATTCCCTTTTTCTTTTTTTTTTTTTTTTCATAATTTTTCTACCAAGTTGGCCCTACACATCCTGTGATGATAGTAAAAAGTGAAACTCTATTTTAATGGAGAGAAAGATCTTTATTTGTTTTTTCCATGGATTCATGACTCATTGAACTTTTTTTTTCCATGATAAACTAATATTGAAGTAAGTGCTGATTTAAAGTCATTCTCATGTAGTTAAAAGGAACATTGTCTGCAGAACCCTGCATTGCATTTATCATCAAATTTATATTGTTTTGCTCTCAGACCAAATCATTTAACTGGTGGACCTCTAGCTAAATGGTTTCCATTAAATATATGTACTGCATTATTTTAAATACTGCTCTTAATCTACATTTTAAACACCGAGACTATACTTTCCTGTCCTCCTCTTGCACTATGTGTGTACTTGAGCACATTGTAAGTCCATTTATTGGCTTCTTAACTAATACTTTACATATCTTAATATTATATGCTCTAAATTATATATATTTTTTAAAGATTTTATTTATTTAACAGATAGAGATCACAACTAGGCAGAGAAGCAGGCAGAGAGAGAGAGAGAGGAGGAAGCAGGCTCCCTGCTGAGCAGAGAGCAGGATGCGGGGCTCGATCCCAGGACCCTGAGATCATGATCTGAGCTGAAGGCAGAGGCTTAACCACTGAGCCACTCAGGTGCCCCTCTAAATTATATTTTTATAATCACTCTATATTATCATGATTCATTTAGAATTATTCCCAGATTCAAATTATTTGCTTTTTTTTTTTTCTTCATCTCCTAGATTCCATCAGAATAATTTTTTTTTTTTCCTGCCTGAAGAACATTTCTTATAGTTTCCTTTTGGGGTTTGTGCAGAAATAGTGAATTATTTACTTTTTGTATGCAGATGTTTTTATGTTACCTTCATTCTTAAAAGTGTTATCTGCAAAGGAGAAATTAAGCTTGGCAATTGTATCCTTTAGCATCCTGAAGATGCTCTACCATCCTACGACCACAGATGTTATTTAGGAACCACTCGATGGAACCAATCTCTGGCTGCTTTTAATATTTTATATTTTATTTTCCTCATCAGTTATGGGAAATTCTCAGCCATTACCTCATCAAAAATTTCTTGGTGGCCCATTTTTGTTCTTCTTTTTTTTCTAAAATTTCAGATAAAAGGTATTAGACTTTCTCAGTGTATCCTCTCTTATCCCTTCTTTATTTCTATATTTTGGCTCTCTTTGCTTCCTTCTAGCTCAGCTGTGTCTAACTTGCTATTAAAGTCATTCATTGTCTTCTTGGTTTTAGTCATTACATTTTTCAGTTCCATAATTTCTAGTTGATTCTTATTCATATATGCAGTATCACTATTTATAGTTTCCAGTTCCTTTCTCTAAATTTTAAATTCATTTTTATTTCCCTGGACACAGGAGGCATAATTATATTACAATTTATATCCAACAATTCCCATAACCAGACTTTCTCCCAATCAACTTCTGTTAAGTGTCGTTCTACTAATTCTGGTTTCTGCATTTTCATTCTGCTATTTGCTTTATTATCTTTGTTTCTTTGAACAATTATCTTCAGAAATAATTTGAGTCCTAAGGTATTTCCATATTCTTTCAAAGATGAGTTTGCTTTCTTTTGCCAGGCAGAAGCATGTGCTAGCTTACCAAATGCAGAGCAAGAAAGGCTGCCCTAGCGTTGCTACCTTCAGCAATCACTTAGTATTAACATGCATCCTTCCAACTCAGTGACTTTCCTGAATGATAGATATTTCCTTCATATGTCCTGAGGATTGGCACAATTTTTCAGTAGAAAGCTGATAGTGGTGTTCTAGTTCTCAGACATGGTTCTTGCTCTTGGTGGTCCAGGATTCTGACCCCTGTTATCTGCTGCCCCTCAGCTATCAGGTATGATTGAAAATGCCCCTAAAAAGTGGCTCATTCTCTCCCTTATTATTAGATGAGGACTTCAGTGTATTAGGATGCTTTTAAGTCCAACTTTTCAGGTGACTTTGATAGGAGGTGCTCAGAGTCACCTAGTTCACCATTTACTGGAAAATTATTTCCTTCAAATGTTAGTTTATCATAGAATTTATTCATAAACATATTACATTTGGAATTTAACAATTTATAAATCTATATTGAGATTTGAAAACTATTCATAGCCTCTGTCCTAACAATTCCTTGACAGTTTATTCTAAGGAAATACAACCCCCTCCCCCACCCGCCACTGATTCCTCCCACACAATAAACTATGGGAATGCTTTATACAAAAGGATATTGATTATAACATTTTACTAAATTCTAAGAAAAAAGGGAAACAAATGACATATCAAATAAAAGGGAATAGATGTGCTAATTATGATTTATCCATACAATGGGTTAATACTTAACAATGAAACCTAATATTTGCTATAATCATGCTATCTAATATCAGAATATGAAATTTCATGAACTATGTGATTAACATTTTATAAATAGAAGAACCAAGATTACAAATCAAACATACTAAAAGACATGGGGCATCTGGGTGGCTCAGCTGTTTAACATCTGACTCTTGGTTTTGGTCAGGTCATGATCTCAGGGTCATGAGATCAAGCCCTGAATCAGGCTCTGCACAGTGTGGAGTTTGCTTAAAATTCTCTCCCTCACTCCTTTCACCCCTCTTGCTCATGTTCTCTCTCCTTCTCAAATAAATAAATAAATTCAAAAAAAAAAAAAAAAAACTGAGACAAATCACCAGAAATCTGTATAGTTATTCTGAATGTTGATTTATATTTTCATTGACATCTTTATGTATTTTCTTATTTATACAATAAAACCATACAACTCTTAAAATCAGAAAAAATATTATTATAGGTCTTTCTGAAAGAAAATATAGCAAAATATAATTAGTAATTTTATTTGGGTAATGGGAATTTCAGGACCCCCTCCCTTTCTCAAATTTCTTTGCATTTCATAAATTCACTAAGATTAGTATGTCCAGCTTTTATGATCAAAATAAGATATAGTCTATTTCAGGGACACCTGTGTGGCTCAGTTGGTTAAATGTCTGCCTTCAGGTCAGATCATAATCCCAGGGTCATGGGATCGAGTCCCACATAGGACTCCCTGCTCATTGGGGAGCCTGCTTCTCTCTCTCTCTCTCCCTCTGTGTGTGCTCTCTCTCTCTCTCTAGCTCTTACTCTCTCTCAAATAACTAACATATTTTTTAAAAAAAGATATAGCCTACTTTAAATACTAAAAAATCAGTCTTTATTCCTTCCTGAAAATAATGTTGCATATGCTCTTTTTTACATTACATAAAGATGTCCCTAAAGTAAGATTAAAAATTATTCAGAAGGACATGTAGTAAAGTTCTGCAAAGGATGTTCTAGGCAAATGACTATCTGTTAGTGTTTACAGTAATAGGTCATGAAAGTAATCAACAGGAGCTGGCAGAAATTTATTTTCAAGTTCTTTTTTTTTTTTTCCTCAAAAACAGTTTGGCTATTTTGCATTTAAACCGTGTAAGTGAGCAGTTTAAATAAAGTCTGAGTTAAAGAAAAATTTCATATGGAGTTAATTTTTCAGTCACTTCTTTAGTGTAAAATATAGCTAAAGAAAGGACAGCAGTCTCTAAAGGCTTTATATTAGAAGTAAAATACTACCTGCTATTTGAAAAAGCAAACTTTCTAGAACATATCTTTTGTGCAATAAATACCATAATGGGAAAGAGTAATATAAATGAATTACATAAAGATACAGCCTTCTACCCACGTAATGTGTTTCTTTCTTTTTGTGCATTCTCAAGTACTTTATCTCATTGTAAATGGTGAAAGAAAACACATTTTTAATTCTTCATTATTATCTTGGTATCCAAATCTCATGTTGTCCTAATAGATCAATTCTTATTAATTCTAGCTTTGTGTCTTTAGTCACTCCTGACAACACCCACAATTCTGTTTCTGATGTTGCAGTTATGTAATATTCATCTTGCATGGTATTTATAAGGTACAGGCTTTAAGTTGTTTGCAATAGTCTTTAGTTACACAAATAAAACTGTATTACGCCCTTGAATTGTGTCTTGCGTGCACTGCAAGCTAATTGTGACCTCAGTATAAGGAAATAAAGGCTAATAATTGGGTTACTAAGGTGGTTTGACTTGTTTAGAAAACAATGTGGTTCTTTGCAAACTAATCTGGTACAACTGTAATTTTTACTTCCTTCACAAGCTCACTCTTGATACTTACATAAACAAATCAATGAATATCCTTATATCCTAAACTTATCAAGATTTTTAAAATCCGTATTCCTGGGGCGCCTGGGTGGCTCAGTGGGTAAAGTCTCTGCCTTCAGCTCACGTCATGATCTCAGGGTCCTGGGATCAAGTCTTGCATCGGGCTCTCTGCACGGTGGAGAGCCTGCTTCCCCCTCTCTCTCTGCCTGCCTCTCTGCCTACTTGTGATCTCTCTCTCTGTCGAATAAATAAATAAATATTTAAACAAAAATCCTATATTCCTCACAAAATTTGTTGACCAGATGGATCTGTGACAAACTTGAATATGAAAGTTTTAAGCACAAATGCTTTTTTTGTGACTTAAGATACTTTACGAAATCAGTCTTTCTATCCATTCATTTATTAATACCCCACCTTGTCTGAAAGATTTTGAGATATATGTGTAGGTGTGTATGCAATGTAACAGGATACAAGTTCGAATAAAATTAAGGATTAAGAAAAGTAGGTTAAAGGAAAATAACACAAGGAAAGCTGGAGTCAAATTAATGTGGCATTAATGCATGAAAAGCTCACCGAGGCATTCTATGTATTTGTTGGCTGAAGAATATTTGACCCCACATTTGACCCTAAATTAATTAATTCACATGAAATTAAGTCCAGCAATTAAGGTGCAGTAAGAAACATGATGAATAAATAAGTTAGCAGGAACAAACAAAGAGTTGTTTAGGAGAAGTATCATCCTCTCTGATACTAGGATCAGAGAGAAATTACTTTTGTGAATTCTCAGGAAAAGGATGCTGTGTTATCTAAACAATAATTTTTAGAGCAATAAAGCAACTAGTTCCATTTACTCTTTCCTATGTAGCAGGCTCATTCTGGATAAATGGGAAAAGACCACTATTCAATTCAGGAGAAACAGCTACATAGAGGGATTTGAGATGAGTGAGACTCAGTGTATAAGCTCTACTCTGGTCTAGTTTACTTCAAGGCTCCTTCAAGGTTCTTTTCTTTAAATAAAAGTTCTCCCTACCAAGCCTTTCAGTCATATTAAACAGCAGTGATTCCAAGATTCTAATCCTTGACCAGTAGCTCTTTTAAGGTTTCAAGTCAATCAAAAAGCCACAGGCAGTTATTAGTCTATTGAGCTGACATACATGTGACATGCACTTTTGAGGTTGGAGCACCCTAGCAAGGATCGACCTAAAGATGGGGCCACTGTTCCCTGGCCACTGTGCAGAAGTGAAGGAACACTAATGGGATGGGTACAGTGGCTCTTAGGAAGTAGTTATGAATAGAGTCACAACTGGTGCTGTAACTTACAGCTATGTGGGTGGAGATCTGCATGACGCTCTCTTTGCTCAAATGATGCCTGGCAGGATTGCATCTGTGGGGGTTTGTTGGCACCTTTTCCTAATTCACATACAGTCTCTCTAGAACTCAGCATTGGCCAAGGTAATATGTCTTAATAGGTTGATATAGGCAGTCCTTACATGGTACTGAATGCATAAAATTCAGTAATGATGATTTAGTTAAGTAACCACAGTCCCCCAACAATACAGTTTAAGTTTCAGTTACAGTATTATGAGTAATTACAGACTATTACAAACTTCATTACTAGCTCTTCAGTCCACAGATCACTAAGTCAATAATTGACGTGAATCATGATCACTACCAACTGTGCTACTTGCTTCAAAGTCTGTTGGCGATTGATTTCTGAGAATCAGTTAACAAGTCCACACACAAGCAGCACGGTATGTAATTACATTGACTTCTTGTCTTGCTGTAGTAAATCCAGATGTTATTTTACAAAATGGATAATTGAAAGAGAGATTGGTCAATAAGATCAAATGCCGGGGAAGAAAGGAAAAGAAGGAAGAAAGGAAGGAAGGAAGGAAGAAAGGAAGGAAGGAAGGAAAGAAAGAAAGAAAGAAAGAAAGAAAGAAAGAAAGAAAGAAAGAAAGAAAGAA